>JZKD02S2206163.1:161969-211814 GCA_000966675.3 Picea glauca | reverse complement strand
TATTTTTTCAAGATAGACTTGAAGAGTGGATATCATCAAATAAGGATGAGAGAGGGAGATGAATGGAAGACATCATTAAAGACAAATGAAGGTTTGTTTGAATGGTTGGTCATGCCATTTGGGTTGAAAAATACCCCAAGCACATTTATGAGATTAATGAATGAAGTATTGAAAGACTTCAAGAAAAAATTGTCATAGTGTATCTGGATGACATACTAATCTTCAGTAAGACAAAGGGAGAACACTTAAGACATTTGACATTAGTGATGAGAAGGTTGCATCAAGAAAAATTGTTGATAAATCTGAAGAAAAGCTCTTTTATGAATACATAACTCATATACTTTGGTTTTGTGGTCTCTTCAAATGAATTGAAGATGGATTCCGAAAATGTGAGAGAAATCAAAGAATGGCCATCTCCAGGAAGCATATTTGAGGTAAGAAGTTTTCATGGGTTAGCAAGTTTTTATAGAAAGTTTATCACAAATTTCAGTGGTATATGTACACCCATGCTAGACATTGTGAAGAAGAAACACAAGTCTTTTAATTGGACAGAGGAAGCTGAGAAAAGTTTCAAAGTTTTGGAGGAGAAGATCACAGAACAACCAATTTTGGTTTTACCAGATTTTGGAAAACATTTCAAGTGAGATGTGATGCAAGTGGAGCAGCTATTGAAGCAGTCTTGAGTCAAGATAATAGGCAAGTTGCTTATTTTAGTGAGAAGTTGAATTACACCAAGAAGAAGTATTCCACATATGACAAAGAATTTTATGCAGTGATTCAAGCTTTAAAGAAGTGGAGACACTATCGAATTCCTAAATAATTTGTCTTGTACAGTGATAATCAAGCTTTGCAGTTTATTACTAGGCAAGAAAAGTTGAATCATAGACATGCAAAATGGGTATAATTTATGCATAATTTTACTTTTGTTATTAAACATAATGTTGGAACTTCTAACAAAGTTGCAGATGCTTTGAGCAGGAGGAGTTTAATTGTACAGGAATTCCAAGTGGAGACCTTAGGGTTTGAACACCTCAAGGAAATGTATCAAGAAGATACAGATTTTAAGGAAGCTTATGAGGCATGTAAGAATCCTTTTTTGGGAGATATAATCCCATGGAAAAAATATTTGATCTAGGATGGATTATTGTTCAAAGGGAGCCAACTATGCATACCAAGATGCTCAATGAGAGATAACCTAATGAAAGAGAAACACAATGGAGGCTTAGCTGGACATTTTGGTCATGATAAGACATTTGCACAACTGAGAAATTCATACTATTGGCTGAGCATGAGGGCAGAGGTGAAAAAGTTTGTGAACAAATGCAGAATTTTCTAGTACGCAAAAGGAAGACAACAAAACACTAGTTTGTATCAGCCATTACCAATTCCAGAAAGGTCACGGGATGCAATCAATATGTATTTTGTATTGGGGTTACTTAGAATCCAGAAAGGGAGTGATTCCATATTTTTTGTGGTGGACAAATTTTAAAAAATGGCACATTTCATACCATGCTAGAAGACAAATGATGCTACACACATAGCCAATTTGTTTTTCAGAGAAGTGGTGAGACTACATGGATTACCTAGGAGCATAGTCTCGGACATAGACACAAAATTTGCAGGGCACTTTTGGAGAACTCTATGGAAGTGGTTGGGGACAAAATTGTCCTTTAGTTCAGCATATCACCCTCATACAGATGGACAGACTGAAGTAGTAAACAAGAGTCTAGTAAACTTGTTAAGAATATTATTCACTAAGCAAGGCCGTCAGTGGGATCAGATTCTGGCACAACCAAAAAATGCATTTAACAATTCAATGAACATGAGCACTGGAAAAAGTCCATTTGAAATTGTGTATGTTATACAACCAAGAGGGATTACATAGTTGAGAGATATGAATCAAGATGAATTCAGAAGTGTTGGCGCAGAAGATTTTGCAACATAAATACAGAAACTCCATGACAGAGTCAAAGAGAAACTATAGGACAACATATTGAAATATAAGAACAAATTTGATCAAAAGAGGAGAGAAGTTCAATTCTAAGTAGAAGATGAAACTACTCAAAGCCTTTGTCGAAGATACTCAAAATTCTCCCTCGGAAGAGGTTTAGTGAAGATATCTGCAATCTTCTCTTTTGTCCCAATGTACTCTAGCTTGATGTTCTTCTCTGTAGCTTGTTCCCGTAGAAGGTGATACTTGATCGGAATGTGTTTTGTCTTGGAATGGATCACTGGATTCTTTGAGATAATGATAGCATTGGTGTTATCACAAAATATCAGAATGGGCTCATCATAGTCCACTTGTATATCTTGCAAAGTTTGTTTCATCCAGAGGACCTGAGTACAACACATTGCTACTGTAATATATTTTGCTTCTGTTGTCGACAATGATATTGATGACTGCTTTTTTCTTAACCAGGATACCAAACACTCACCCAATAGAAATATTCTCCACTTGGACTTCTTCTGTCATCAATGCTTCCAGCCCAATCTGCATATATATATAAGCAATTAAAGATAGTTCATTTCCTTTTGGAAACTATAACCCATTGTCTTCTATTGCTTTAATATATCTAAATATTCTCTTTACTGCCATACCATGTGTTTTCTTTGGTGTTGCTTGAAATATTGCTACCTGTCCAACAACTTGCATCACATATAGTCTCGATGAAGTCACATAGAATAAGATTCCAATCATTGATTTGTATAGTCTCTGATCTGCATCCTTGGATTTATTTTATTTGCTCAAGTTTCAATTGGTTTGCATAAGAGTACTTATGGGCTTGCAATCTTCCATTCCAAACATTTTCAACATTTATTTGATATACTTGGTCTGTGAAATACATATATCTGTATCACGTTGATATATCTAAAGTCCCAAAGGAAAGTCAACTCACCAAGTGTTGGATTCAGGCCAAAGCGGAAAGAAAGGCTATTTTTGGGAAGGAAGGCATGCATGAGGAAAGTGACAACTAGAAGGAAGAGAAGGATGTGCGAATGCATGGAAGACCTAACGAAGCTAGGGTTAGGGTTTTTGTAATACACTATAATGGCTGATGAGCTAAAAATGTATAAATATAGATACCTAGGTTTCATAGAGAGACGAGAGAGTTAGGAGAGAGCGCTAGAGAAGGATATAGTGTATCGAGTTGTAATATTTTGATATATGACCTAATTTTGTAAGCTAGGGAGGAATACAAAGGATAGATATTGAGGGTTAGATCGTAGGTTGAGGAGCTTGGTGTGATCTAGTCCACCTCGTAACAGATCTCGACCCGACTAAGAAGAGTTGTAAAGCACATGACGCTATAGTTTTGGAATTGCTATAATAGAAGAGCTTAAGAGCCAGATCTTTGTGGACGTATCCTAGGAGGGGGTGAACCACGGTAAAACCTATGTTATGTGATTGAATGCATGTGTTTCCTTACTGTTTCTAAGCAGATGTTAGTATGTTGAATGTATGAGTTGATTATATTCCATGCATAATCATGAATGGCAGTTTATTACTGTAATAAGTTAAATAGAGCTCTCAGCGCACACTTCTCATATCTCCACTCAATCCTGGACTGCAAACACTTGAGTATTGCAGTCACCCATTCAGACTATCTTGGGTGAGACTGTGCAGTACACTTTGTGTGTTGAGTTTCCTTCTGGTTTACCATGAGGGCCGATAGTTTTAGAGGCTTTGTTGGAACCCCAGTAGATATGAACCCTGGGTCAATCAAGTTAAAGATATAAACTCAGATAAAATAATAACCAACAAATGGTTCCGTTGCCGGCGGTTGGAACAATATAGGATTGAGTAGATGGGATCCATTGAAAATCTATTAAAGGATACGTAAGATCTGTGGAAGGCAGGTCAAGGGAATACTGAATCGAACGATGAGAAGAATGCACCTCTAGAAGGGGATGTTGACACCATGGAATCCCATAAAGCAGAGATCGAAAGATGGTTGAAGACAAAATGATGCAGGAGAATCACCTTCAAAGTCAAATATGTTAGCGACATTTCTTATCTTGGGCCTAAGAGCATTCAGGAGTGACTCGGAGAGGTTCAAAAGGAATGGTGGTAACTTAGGCCAAGTGCAAGGAGTGCACATAATCAATGAACGACTAAGTGTCAAAAAACCAGAACAGAGGAGCGCAAGGAATGTGGAAAGAATTTCTTTCGAAGAAATCCTTCAATCTGAGTTTGTCGAGATCCCATGAACACAAGGAGTGCATGGGAGACCAAAATCCTCAAGGGGATCAAGCTCAGAAGGGATAGTGGGGAGAAATATTCGAAAGAGGATGAAGCTTTGAAGGCTTCATGAATTATTGGTCAAGATCCATCCAGGAGGGAGAGGGATCATTCCAGTTCGTTGGATCTAGGAAAGGTGTGTGAGATTTAAGTATCTTGAAGCACAGAGGAGAGAGGACTGCTGAAGTCCTGAAGTCCCGAAGTGATTTGGGATTGTCCATCGTCAAGAGGGACACGTGGCGCAAGATTCACAACTATGAAAGTTTGTGGACAAGGAGGAGGGGAAATTGCCGAAGTAAATCCTAACCGTTGATCGTCAATGGGGGTACGTGTCAAAAGATTTGAGGCTTCAAAAAAAAATGCTTCGAATATTTCAGTTGAGAGTTGAAACTCCTGAAATCAGAAGTCCAAAGTGAATCTGGACCGTCATATCTAGAGGGACATGTGGCGATGGATTGTGAGCTTCAGGAGGAAGAAAAGGAGTGTTGAAACTCCCGAATCCCAAATAGTTGAAGTAGCTGGGGACCGTTGATGTGTAGGAGGACACGCATCAACCAATTGTGTACTCTGGGTAAAACACTCTGGGAGAAAGCGAGCATGGAGAAGTTGAGAATTGAGATTTTTGAACCTTGAAGATCCGAAGCGAATCATAGTCGTCCGATTCAGAAGGACATGCGATAGAAATCCGTGGACTCTAGGTGAAGATCTGAAATGAATCATAGTTGTCGATCTGCGAGATACATGTGTCAATAGATCGAGAGATTCAGATAAAATCATTGCGGAGAAAGTAAGGTTTGAGAGTTGAAAACTCTGAAACCCGAATTGCGGAGCAAATCATGACTGTTGATTTGAAACAGGCATGCGTCGATAGATCGTAAAGATATGAAAACATGTGATCCAAAGAGAAGGAAGGAAAGGAGGCCGATCTGAGCCATTTATCAAGAGGCTCCACCCAATATCACAAGATCAACTGTCATGCTTAATTGCGGGGAAAAAAAGTGCTTTAGTTTTAAAAATTTGAGAGCGTGCCATAATTGAAACCACGATATAGCCAAAGGGATGTGTGATGATTGGTAGTGAATTGTGGGGAGGAAATCAGTGTGGTTTCAAACCACTTTTGGTCACCCCAAAATCGTGTGTTTACGTGAGGTCATAGCCCAAGGTCACATCCAGGAAAGGGCTATCGGAAAATGGGCTAGCACTTGAAACACGATAGTTCAGTAGCGCGAAGGGGGAGGTTGCAGGTGCCGTAGAACCTGCACCAAAAGGCTGAAAGAGCCTTTGTTTAGTTACAAAGTGAGACCATCAAGGTTTCAGAGATTCAATTTGGCTCACAGAATCGAAGATCCTTGACTGGGAGGTGGCGTAGCCCGAGGGAGAGTAGGGGGGCTGCATCACAAAAGAGCTAGAATTTTTGCAGAAAGATAACATAAACCCTAGAGTAACACCACACATATATATTGAGAAATACGTGTTTACTGATCTACATGAAGTCTTATTCTATGATTTCCCACACTTGCTGCAGGAGTGGATATTGAGGTTCAAGGATAACCACGCAACAAACCAGATCTGAAAGTTAGAGTGGACCTCAATTCAGATTGAGTAGTTACAACAGGTGAACAACAAATTCACCCACACAATAGATTTTTGGCTTGATAGTATTGTAGTCAGATTTATAACCGAATTTGTAGTAGATACAACGAAGTCATACAACGCAACAGAGCAAGAGTTTCTACGTGGACCTCAAGGAAAGTAAATTAAGACAACAATCCAAGAGCAGGGAGAGAAGACAACAATCCTATCCATATTAATGTCAGTGTGGAACCCATAAACCCATGTGTGACTAATACACCAAAGAGAACACCACCATTTAGACAACCAAATTTCGGGAGAAGAAATACATCAAGAAGTACATCCACACAAGGTTCAACAAATGGAGGAGCCAGTTCAGGAAGCACTTGTCAAGTAGCTACACTGCACAGAGGTAGTAGTTCATCATTTAGGATGGCGGACATGATCCCACCATTAGGTTACCATAATTCAAAGGAGAAGCCTTGGAGGACCCATAAAAACATTTGTTTATCTGTGAAAAGATTTGTGAAGCAAAACAGATCATAGATGAAGATACCAAACTTGCACAACTAGAGATTACACTAAGGGATCGCGCACTGGATTGGTATATGAGTTTAGCTACAAACAATCCACCAGGGGCAACCAGAACAATTGCGGACATCAAGAAATTGTTGATAAATGAGTTTCAGAAGCCAATTTCATAGGATCAATACATGAACGAGATGATAGAAATCAGACAGAAACCAGGAGAATCCGTATGGGATATTTATCAAAGATTCAAGTGACTGAAAGGAAAGTTGAAATATCTCATGACCGATATGTAGAATAGGCACCTGTTTGTCAATTCACTACTACCACACTTGAAATACCCATCGCGACAATAAAAGTTTCATACACAGGCAGAGGCTCTGTAGGAAACCTTGCAACTGGAAGAAAACCAATATCCGAAAACGGATCCAGCCATCGAAGAACTGAAGGAGGATTTGAAGAACTTAACTTTCCAGCTAAACTAGAACAAAAGTAAGGATAAACGAGAAGCTCTTTGGTGTACTACATGCAAGACATAAGGACACCACAAGAATGAATGCCCAACATTTGCGCAGTACATGGCAACCGAGATGCCAAACCCATTGCCAACATGAGGAATATGGTGGGAAATCTGTAAGAAACCAGGGCATGATCCATATCACTACCCATTGATGAAGAAATACCAGACAATCTCAAAGAGTTCATATTGAAACTTTTGCAAGTCAGTGGGACATGATGACAAAGATTCTAGAAGTATGGATTTGATGCGAGAGAGGACATTAGATGCATACAGGGTGGAAGAAAAAATGATGACTGGGCAAGCCACACCACATTTTAACCAAGTTCCATCCGCATACAACACTGCGCATCAGAATTATAATACAACAAAACAACCATATAATACCATGTAGCCACAGTGCAACACAACGCAACCTCAGTACAATACCGCACAGTACAATCAGGCGCCTCCATATAATGCGTCGAGAGGAGATCGATCTGGCTACAGAGGTGGAGGACGAGCAAGAGGAGGTTTTTTAAGAGGTAGAGGACCAGTGGTATGTCACAACTGTCAACAACTGGGACATTATGCAAGAGAATGTCCACTTCCAACAATGACTTGTATGTATTGTCAGGCATCAGATCATGAAATAGAAGAGTGTCCTACGTTACTAGGGAAGATCCAAGAAAAGAGGCACCAAAAAAACCAGAATGTTCAATGGATTTCAGCAGAAGCGAGGGATGAAGGACGAAACATCAACATAGTTACGCGTGGAGGAGATAAAATGAGAAATGACGTAGCCCGACAAGAGCCAGTACAACACGAGTGGGTGAAGAAGAATGTCGAACCAAGGAGACGGTTTCATGCACAGAATGAGAAGGAAACATTTAAGCAAGCCAGACACCGCGTTTACTTCAACTGCGCAACAGAGAAGGGAAGTGCCGAAGTACGAGATGCCTCCATTGTTGGACCATACCAAATAAATGCAGCCCCTGGGACAAGTAAGTACAATCAAAGACTTTTTGCAATCATGCATAAAAATATTGAATGAACCACCCTCTGTCAAAATATTGAAAAATATATTTGAAAAATGTAGCCTAGAGACAAAAGGAAAATTAGAACAAAAAACAATCAATCACCTACATGCAAGGAGAAGAACAAGTAGGGAGTTTAGGTTGAATGCCAACATTAGATATTTCAACATGGGAGATATCATACTAGATATAGGATCTGAAGTTAATGTATTACCCAAGAAAACATGGCAATGTATGGAAGAGCCCACATTAGGATATTCACCTGTTCAGTTGAAACTATCAAACCAACACAGAGTTCTGCCAATTGGCAGACTGAAAGGAGTGATAGATCTGGATGGAGTGCACACTAAAGCAGACTTCGAAGTGATTGAAATAGTGGACGAAACCATATCCAACATTTCTTGGCTTGGATTGGGTGTTTGATAACCAAGCCATAATCAAATTAAAGACACGAAAAATGACATTCGAGTAAAGAGAATATAGGTTCATCGCTCCATTAAACCCATCAGAAGGGGAAAGGTTTGTAGAACCTACTTGCTTAGACTTAGAAGAAATCAACTGGTTGTACAAAACAACTGCGCACAATGAGGATTATGTAAACTCAACTGCAGATGGGATACACAGTTGGTGAAGCATTACTTCATGTGTAACAGACTCATATACATGACTAGAAAACTGGCAACAAAGGCTATATGAAGTTTACACAAGAAGATGCGCAAGAATAAATCGTGCAATAAGATGGGTAGGTTAACCACCCAGTTTCCATGGAGTAAATGATCTAGAAGTATTCTTGGCACAGTACGAGGATGAAGTGATAGAAAATAAGATACTCTTAGCACTCGGTATAGCACTCAAGGCCACACCTGCAAGATAGTGGGGAAAACATAAAGAAACAATCAAGGATTGGTACCATGCAAGTGGTTAATGTGCATAATATTTGGCGCAGAACAGAGGAGCAACCAACAATAGACATACGATGGACAGGGGGCACCAGTGGAACACTTGGAGAAGTGTAGAGCGTTGTGGAAAATGACACCTCCAGAGGAATGGCCTCATCATTTCGTACATACCTTAGAAGGCATACCAACAAACTGGTATACGAAGTAGGAACTGTGCAGAGGAACTGCGAGCTGGATAGTATTGCAACAAAATTTTACATTCACTTTCTCATTCGAGCATGAGAACCCAAACATAGATGCAACACTTAAGCAGATAAGAGGGGTCATATTCATTAAGGAATCACAAGTCAAACTCATAATAGAGGAACAACAATGGAACATACATACAGTGAAAGAACTATTGTCATGCTACCATGTGCGGGAAGAAGTACCAGATGAAGACGATCTGCATGATATTCAGATCGAGGAAGAAGAAGGTGAGAGAGAAGGGGAAGGTCCACCTTTAAAATCATAAGTAATTGTTGCACCGATCAAGGTGAAGAAAGTCAACATCGAGACAATGGAGAATCCCAAAATGTTCATCATTGGAGACTACTGAGATGAGAAAACAGTAGAAAGAATAACATAATTACTCCATGAGTACAATGATCTATTCCCCACAACATTAACATAGATGAAGGGCATAACGGGAGAGATAGGAGAAATAAAGATACCACTCAGAGCGGAAGAAATACCGATCAAACAACGACCGTACATACTAAACCCGATATATAATCAAAAAGTTAAAGCTGAGATCGATAGAATGTTCGAAGCCAAAATCATAGAACACGTAGAATAATCAGACTAGATAAGCATGATGGTAGTTCAGGAGAAAAAACAAGGCGGGATAAGAATATGCATCGACTTGAGGAAGTTGAACGATGCACGCCTACATGACCTTTTCCCTACACCTTTTACGGATGAAGTGTTGGAAAACGTAGGAGGACACGAAGTTTACTCATTCACCAATGGATTCTCAGGCTACCACTAGATCAAGATAGCACAGGAATACAGATACAGGACCACGTTTTCTACAGAATGGGGATCCTACCAGTACACAATCATGTCGTTTGGACTGAAGAATGCACCAACAATATTTTCCAGAGTAGTCATAGCTGCATTTAAGGAATTCATCCACCAATTTATAGAAGTATACTTGGACGATTGGACAATTTATAGCCTATTGAAAGATCATGTAGAGGTTTTAAGGCTGATGTTAGAAAGGTGTAGGCAATGCCAGATATCATTAAACATCAAGAAATGTATCTTAGGAACACTGTTTGGGATACTATTGGGCTATATAGTATGCAAACAAGGTTTACTAGTAGATCCTGCAAATATTGCAGTAATTGTTAACTTACCACCACCAAAGACAGTTCGACAACTAAGAGCGACATTGGGACACACATGATACTACAAAAAATTTAAAAAGGGATACACACAGATCACCGCACCAATGGAGAAGCTGTTAAAGAAAGATACAAAGTTTCAGTGGAACGAAGATTGTCAACACGGTCTGGATACGCTGAAAGAAAATATGCTCACCGTGCCAATGGAGAAACTATTAAAGAAATATACAAAGTTTTAGTGGAATGAAGATTGTCAACACTGTCTTGATAAGCTGAAAGAAAATATGGTCACAGTGCCAATACTAGTATTTCCAGATTGGGAGAAGACATTCCACGTACTTGTAGATGCATCAACCATATCACTTGGAGCTATTTTGGTGCAACCAAGAGCAGGAGATTTGGATCATCCTATAACATTCATGAGCATAAAACTATCAAAATGATGGTAGAACTATAATAATACAGAGAGGGAAGGCCTAGCTATGGTTTAGACACTGCAGGAGTTCAGACACTACTTACTGGGAAAACATTTTAAGATGTTCAATGATCACTCAGCTCTTAAATACTTAGTCAACAAGCCAATGTTTGGGGGGAGAATCTGTCGATGGTTACTCCTATTTCAAGAGTTTGATTTTGAAGTAATAGTCAAGCCAAGAAAGTTAAATGCATGACCTGACCACCTATCAAGGGTCACAAATGAAGAGGAACCTACAAGTTTAGAGGAAAAATTTTCGGATGCATAATTATTTTCAGTCCAGATCATTGATGAATACTTTGTAGATATCATCCAGTACTTGAGTACAGGTACTGTGCCACAGGAATACAACACCGTGTAGAAGAAAAACATGGTAGTTCGAGATGAAAACTATTAGCTGATCGCAGGACACTTATACAAAATGGGCGCAGATAACATCTTCCGAAGATATGTGCTAGAACATGAAAGACCAAGGATTTTAGCAGAATCCCATGAGGGAATAGCAGGAGGACACTACGCAGGAAAATATACCGCGCAAAAGGTATTGTGTGCAGGACTTTGGTGGCCGACCATTCACAGAGAGTCAAAGGAGTACTGCCAGAGATGTGATGCCTGTCAGAGGGATGGTAAACCCAATAGAAGGGACAAGATGCCACTGCGACCACAAATAACGTTGCAGGTATTTGAAAAATGGTAAATAGATTTTGTGGGACCATTTAACCCACCAACAAAGAGGATAGGAGAAAGATACATTATCACCGTGACACAATACCTAACAATATGGGAAGAAGCAACATCAGTCAAAGATTGCAATGCAAAAACAACAACACACTTTCTATTTGAACAAGTAATCACTAGATTTGGTTGTCCAAGAGTTTTGATGAGCGACCAAGGAACACACTTCATTAACAACACCATTAAGGCTATGAATGAATATTTTGAAGTCCACCATCAAAAGAGCACACCATATCATCCACAAGCAAACAAAACAGTAGAAGCATTCAACAAAATCCTGGAAAACTCACTAACAAAGATATGTAATGTCAACATGGATAATTGGGACCTCAAAATACCAACAATATTGTGGGCATACAGGAACACATGTAAGAAACTGATAGGACACACACCATTCAGATTAGTATATGGACAAGAAGCAGTGGTTCCATTAGAATTTTTGGTACCCAGTCTGTGCGTAGCAGCGATTACACACATGACAGAACGAGGCACAGTACAGGATAGGCTAAATCAACTAATGATCATGGAGGAAGATAGAATCCTGGCAGGGTTCCACCAACAAGTTCATAAATCTAGGGAAAAATCATGGCATGAAATACATATCAAGAAGAAAAAATTCAAGGAAGGAGACTTAGTGTTGATGTATGACAACAAAGCCATGCAACATCCAGGAAAAATTAGAATGCACTGGTTAGGACTGTACGAAGTGAAAACTCTCACAGATGGGGGAGATTTACAATTGAGGGACTTAGGAGGTGCATAATTCAGAGGGATGATCAATGGGAGTTGACTGAATCTATACAAGGACAATCGACCACCCACAACTTAAAAGCCACCACGCAATATAAAAAAAGAAAAAAGAGAAGGGTATCAAACGGTAACAAAAAAGGTACAGTGCATTGAAAGGAGAAGGAGCACACACACTTGGAATATGAGCCCGACGAAGACAAGGCCAATGGTCACTTCAACACAAAAATAAGCGGGAAAGGTGAAGACGACGAAAGATGTGTTAAGTGATGGAGGCTAGCTGAATTAAATGTTGGAAATGTCTGGCGAGATGCCACATTAATCGTGCCAACTAGAGATGACAAGGGAGAGTAATGGAAAGTATGAAGGAACCAAATGTTTATTGAATCTGCAATAAAGATAACGTCTTCGACAATCTTCACACGACGCCCATACAATGAAAGGACGCGGGAACAAAAATATTATTGTGAAACAGGAAGAGACAGAGAGTGATAGAGCATACAAAGTACATAATGAAGGTTATAGAGGTTGCAGAGGCCATTGATCTTGGCGAATGATTGACCTTTACCACCATGGCACTGCCAAAACAAGCAGAACTGAGCCAGACTTCAAGACAACCCGGAGTGAGGACCAAAGCACAAATGAAATCACAAGAAAGTGAACAACAACTGCCAGAATTCGTCAATATGGATGAAATCCCATCACCAGATACTACACCAGGAAGCCCAACACTCGTGATGGAAGAAACCCAACAGAAAACACATGTGGGCGTGGACATCGATAGGCCATAAGAGGGCCAGGGACGACAGAATGAGGAAGCAAGAAGTCCAACGCAACCAGAAAACCATGAGGAAGCTCTAAAAGTCAACGGGACGACTCCAAATCAGAAAGAAGCAACCGCGCCAGAGGAATCACAGATGACTGTGTCAGAACACCCATAGGAGGGAGAAGTGGAAGATGTCATGAGCCAACCAAAGTAGTATGTCGAAGACCAACCAATGGAGGTTGGAACCTCGAGTCAGCCACCACAGCAAAAGGACAAGAAATAGGTACCTATGTCACTGTGCAGACAACCCGCTGCAACAATTGTTTTTCCGCGTATACCAGAAGGGGTATGGGTGAAAGTAGATTTGCTAGGTTATGTCGAGAAGTTAAAATACTTAGACCATGATGAAACAAACACAAACAAGTTTCCGGAGTTCGTGAAGCAAGTCTACCTACAAACAGTGGGTGTAGATCCATTTGGGGAACCGATTCATCAACCACTCCAGTGGGCAGTAGGACTGGAAAAAACTTGAATTTTAGGCCTGTTGGAACTACCACACTTTGGCAGAGGACAATATGAAAACAATTGCATCAAGAAATTGATGGTGGTCACACATGGCATGGATTTGTGGCTAGACAAGCTCATCTCAATAGACGTAGAGCTCATTGCACACATCACATGATTGCCATCAAGGGGCATGGACCCCACACAGTTCCTCGACGATAAAACAAAGGAGAAAGCACTTGTTGAAGAGATGAAGAATAAATATTGCACTGACAGGGGGATGTGCAGAATCATTATCAAATGGATCAGTGACAATGCGATAAGAATGGCCACGAAAATCATGGCCTGTAGGCTGCTCAGAAAATGCCGCAAGGAGGAAGTCTCGGCTGGGGTTTTCATAGCTACAACACAGTGTGTTGACAGCACCACGATCAACTTGGCCCCTTATCTTTTGAATCTCTTTCTAGATGACTCTAAGGATGCGCGGGATCTGGGAACATAATTTCATTATTCATGGATGATCATGCTAATAGCCATTATGGGATGGAAGGAACCAAACTATGTATTTTTCACCACCAAACCCAAACCTAATCATGGAGTGAGATACTTATCGCTTGGCGCCGCTTCGGACGCTAGGAACATAAGTATGAACACAACTATATTCGAAGGATATCTTCGCGATATACAAGAGATCGTCGCCAACATGTGGAGGATAACACTGCAGGCTGTTGCATACTATCAGGGCATAGCTAACTTCAAGGCCACTCGAAATGCGATGTGGATCTAGGCGCGGAAGGACCCCAACAAACAATGGCTACAAATGCACTATTGCATCATAGAGGGAGACATAGAAATGATCATCAAGGATTGGGAGAATGAATGGAGGATTCAAGTCCTCACTCGAGACATACCTGCAGGGGTAGAGGAGGAGGATGCAAGGAAGGAACCTACACATGATGAGGAGGTAGGGAAAGAACATGCACAACCCTAGGAAGTCACAATTCCCAAGAAACCAAGGACCGACTAGACAAAAACAAAGAAGAATAAAGGGGGGACATCAAAGACAGGAGTCCATACGAGGGAGAATAACACCACTCAAGTGGCCCAAGTACAGTAGAAACCAACTGAGGCATCACATGGGACTACACCAAGTCCTACTTCACAAGAACTAGGGTTGACTAAGCAACCAACTACTCATATGGGGGGTGCACGCAAGAAGATGAAGGCACATAGAACACCCCCAGAATACCCAATCACAGAGGATGATGCATAAATGATAACCCAATTGGTCCAGGATCGCACATCCAAGGATATTGAGAATGTTGCGCACTAAAGGGACATAATTGAAGAAGAGCTGGCAGACATACGACAACTCCTCAGGCAGATAGGGGAAGCTCATGCACCCCGTAGCAACATAGAAACATGACCATCAACATCACAAACATGAGGAGAACATGAAGCAAGCGAGCGAGATACAGTCCAGACAATGCCACAGCCGAGTGAAAAATTTCACGTCATACCCAACATGTTGCACATGGACGAGATCGTGGGGAAGACACCCCTAAAGGATTTGGTGTAGTTACAGATGGTATTTCCGCGGATACCAACCAAGGCCCTATATAAACTATAGGTCAACATTACATAGGAGGTATAGTCTCATGCACACACAAACACAACCGAAATGCAGCAGGAAAAAGATAAATGGGGCGAGATGGAATTGATATTTGAGCAGGCCAAGCTCGAGACCAAAGAGGGGAGGGAACACATGAAGGGATTGGAGTAGAAAGTGTTCATAGCCTACGAAAAAATCCCAAAGACCGCACAGATGGCCGAACTCACAGCGAAAAAAAATATTGATCAGATTGTACAGGCAATCGATCAATACCAATAGGAGATCGAGAATCTCCACAGGCATCTCACACCTACCACTCCACTAGAGGTAAGGGACCAAAGGAAGAAGGAGGAAACATAACAACTATAGGAGATAAAACGATAGGTCCACACAATGGGGGACTTGTTCGACAAAGCAGCGCAACTTTGGAGGAAGTTGGAAGAGGATCAATAGGTCCAGAAGTGGGACTAGGAGGAAGAAAGGATAAGCATAGCTATCCAAGACATAAAGAAGAAGCAGAAGACAATGTCAATCACGGAGCGCGTCAAAGGGGCGCAAGACATGAAGAAACTATAGGCAAATATCACCACTGCACAGACGCAGAAAAAGGAGCACCAAGCTCAAATGGAACCTCTCTAAGAGCGGACAGTGGAAGTCATTGCATGAGCAGAGGAAGCCAAGACATATATGGCACAGACCCAGGCAAAGTGTGCAAGGTTGATCAACGACAAAATTGCAGTGTAGGAATTGGACGCACTCAAGGAGAAGATAGCGCAGGATCAAACACAAGCAACATAGCTTAGAGAGAAGTTCCAAGCGATGTCTAGAGAGATCGACGATGTGCACAAAGGTTAGGTGGCTCAGGAGGAGCCACATGTTAGTGTTGGGGGCCTATTGGAAGTAGGCCAAAGTGGAAAGAAAGGCTATTTTTGGAAAGGAAGGCATGCATGAGGAAAACGACAGCTGGAGGAAGAGCAACACACACACATGCATGGAATACCTAATGATGCTAGGGTTAGGGTTTTTGTAATACACTATAATGGTTGATGATCCATAAATGTATACATATAGATACCTAGGTTTCATAGAGAGATGAGAGAGTTAGGAGAGAGAGCTAGAGATGGATATAGTGTATCTAGTTGTAATATTTTGATATACAACCTAATTTTGTAAGATGTTGAGATGGGGAGGAAGAAGGAGGGTAGATCTTGAGGAAGAAGGAGGGTAGATCTCAAGTTGAGGAGCCTGGTGTGATCTAGTCCTCCTCGTAACAGATCTCGACCCGACTGAGAAGAGTTGTAAAGCGCGCAACACTATAGTTTTGGAACTGCTATAATATAAGAGCTTAAGAGACAGATCTTTGTGGACGTAGCCCAGGAGGGGGTGAACCATGGTAAAACTTGTGTTATGTGATTGAATGCATGTGTTTCCTTACTGTTTCTAAGTAGATTTTATTACGCTGAATGTATGAGTTGATTATATTCCATGCATAATCGTGAATGATAGTTTATTACTGTAATAAGTTAAATAGAGCTCTTAGCGCACACTTCTCATATCTCCACTCAATCATGGATTGCAAACACTTGAATATTGCAGTCACCCATTAAGACTATCTCAAGTGAGACTGCACAATGCACTCTATGTGTTGTGTTGCCTTCTAGTTTACCAAGAGGCCGATAGTTTTAGAGGATTTGTTGGAACCCCAGTAGATATGAACCCTGGGTTAATCAAGTTAAAGATATAAAATCAGATAAAATAATAACCAACACCAAGCAAATACATTTCAAACTCATTTTACATGTCTTTTGAAAACTTCTGACTCATCCTGTCATCATCTCTTCCAAAAATAATTTCATCAGCATAAAATTCAATTATTAATATGCTATATTGATCTACCTTTATGTAGAGATTACTGTCTGCATTTCCTTTCCTGAACCCAACTTGCTGTTGTAAATACCTGTCCAACCTTGAGTGCCATGTTCTGGGATCTTGCTTAAGACCATAATGCTTTCTTCAATCTGTAAACATAATATTCCCTTTCTAACAACTAAAATCCTTTTGGTTGTTTGATGTAAACTTCTTCTTCTAACTCTCCATTTAGGAAGGATGATTTCACATCCATATGATATACCTTGATCTTATTTGAGCACACATAAGCCAAGATTAATCTGATTGCTTCCATTCTGGAAACTGGGGAAAATTTTTCTTTGAAGTCTATTCCCTCGACCTGAGCATATCCTTTGCATACTAACCTTGCTTTATTTCTGGTTACTTGTCCATTCTCATTTAGCTTGTTCTTAAATACCCATTTTATACCAATCACATTCTTGTCTTTTGGTCTAGGAACTAGTTCCCATGTTTCATTCTTATCTATCTGATCTAGTTCTTCTTCCATATCATTGATCCAATGTTCATCATTGCTTGCTTATTCAAAACTACTTGGTTTAATTGTGGATAATAGTGCTAGATGTCTTTGTTCTAGTGAACAAATTCTTCTTCGTATTTAAACTTCTACATCCATGTTCCCAATAATTTGTTTTTTTGGATGATTCTTCTATACTCACTGACTAGGTGTTATTGGAATTAACTGAAGGTCTTTCTAGTCATCTTCCTCTTGCTTTTTTTCGAGCGGCTCTTCTTCATATTATACATCTTCTACTTTCAGTTCTTCTGCTTCTTCCTACTCTTCTGAATATTTTCTTCCTTATCTAGCCTTTCGTACATTTATGTCGTCAATATTTACATTGATGCTTTCCAGTATTTTGTTGAGTTTTATATTGAAGCATTTGTATGCTCTGATTTTGCTTGAGTACCCAACAAAAATGCCTTTGTCAACTCAAGAATCAAACTTTCCAATCCTTCTGTTATACAACATTTTGTCACAACAAGTGATAATGCCTACTCTTTGACATCTAAAGCATAGAAATTTGGAAGAAAAATGAGAGAAAGTCTTCTTGGGAAGGATCAAATCTAAAAAATCCCTAAATTACAAAGTAGAACCTAATGGCGATGCTCACAGTAACATACTACTGCCCGAGCCACTCGTTAGAGAAGACGATAAATCCATCCAGAAACTCCCACAGTGTGATGTTGAACCCCACATGGAAAGTCATCAATATGAATGTCCATGATGCCCATGGTCAACCCCTCAAGGTTATGCTCTATCTCCTCAATCTCTTTGTCAACTTCTCGGGTCTGTGCCACCATGGAACCAATCTTGCCTCATCGCTGAATGGGTGAAGCCCCATATGGTATTGGTTGGCCTATATCTACATTTTGAAAGTTAATTAGTGTCGATACAAACAAAAATATATAGCATTTAAAAAGAAAAGAAAAAAGGGATTTCTTTCTTTACCTGCATCACTCCATTGGTGTCCTTCCGGAAGAAAAAGATCCAGATCTCCCTGAAATTTCACTCCTGCGTATGTGTAATCCTTGATCATGATGATTTGGGTTTTCACCCACTTGAAGAAACCATAATCATAAGATACAATAGGTTCACCACCATGGCAGGATATCATCTCCACCCACCTTTTCATGTGAGGTTCTTGCGGATTGGCATTCTCATCCCAGTCTATGTTTGGCATGGTTAGGACTCTCTCCAGAAAGAAGGATATTAAAATAGACCCGTACCCAAACTATTTGAACCGACCTATTTTACACTTTGTTAGTTTATCTTTCAAGTTTTCCAAAAGACCAACACATACAATAGGTGTTGTGCAATCAATGACGCATTGCATTTGTGTGTTGGTAGCCAAATGAAGAGATTGGCTTCCAACAAGCCGCATAATGGTGAAAAGTATCGTCCTTAGTGAAATATCTCTAATATCTCAAATCAATATTTTTCCACTAACTTTGGTATCCCACGGTATACAATGATCTTTGACAAGAGTTTCCGTTTTGGCCCCTCCTCCTCGAAAACTGAATAAAGAAACTCGTTGCCCTCATCTCGATAGTTCAGTTAAGAAGCAAATTTCTTCAATCTCAATGGCAAGATCATGGAACCCAACTTTAAAAACTTGTTCATCAGGGTCCCATATCTTCACTAAATATTCCAAATGAGGAACTCGAGCTCTCACACTGCTAAGATTAAAGAAATTTTCCAAACCGCAATTACGGAGAGCCGCCATTGTATTTGGGTCATTTAAAGAAATTTAATCTTCAAGTTAATGTTTTCTCTCTCTCTCTCTCTCTCTCCACTCCAACATATTGTCCAGTAAAAGGTCTGCAAACATCATTTCCAAGCCTCAGTCATCAATCAAAACCAAAATTTCATGGGATTTATGGCCCTAAATCTAATTTGTTTTTGATAATTGCACTTGTCGCACTGTGTTTTTACACATAGAGCAACGTTGTCTCGCTTCTCGACAAGGAAAGACTATGACAACTACGTTTATCACAGTCTTTGATAGAAGTTTCTCACGACAACCTTGTAATGCGTTTTAGGGCTTGGACTAGAGCCCATAAACCCCTAAATACTGAACACAATGCTTTAAAACAAGGAAAAAGTGAAAGAAGAGGAAGAGAAGATGTACCTAGAAGAGACAGGATAAAAATGGTTGCCTGGATTGTCCGAAATCAAAGCTTGAAAATCGCTCCTATGGAACTATTTCTCCACACTAAAAATGGTTAAATGGTAAATGGTAAATATGAATGGGTTTTTACTCCCTTTTTACCCTAAATATAATATTCCTTTAAATATTCTTTTACATATTCTACCCATTTTCATATAGTTTCAAAAATTCAAAGTGCAAATAACATTTTTTTCTTTAGATTGTACAGGTACTAAGGTCATCTTCATGAAACATGGAACTACGATGATGCAATTTTTTAGGGATTATCATTTAATCCCTTTTCAAAACCCTATTAAAAAATGAAAAGATTGTCGAGTGAACTTTCTTCCTTCACACTCGTAAAATGATTTAAAACACCATGCTTGTTTTTTAAGGAGCATCTATTCAGAGTAAGTTTACCCCTTTTTCGGGTTGAGTAGATTAATGGGTATGCTCTAGGAATACATCAGTGTTGGCTAGAAGAGTTATTCCTTGAATTGTTTTATACTTTTTCGGGCTTGGGAGACTAAACTTATGAAAAATGACCTTTTTGGAGTTTTCTTTAAGTGTTTTCCAGACTCTCTAAATATGAAAAACCACCGAGTTTCCTTCCTCTGAACTCGTAAAACTTACATTGGAAGACCCATATGGGACCAAACCAATCCTTCCTAGGGTTCGTTAAAAATACTTCAAGGGACTTGTTCAAAGGACAAGATTATACAATGAACATTTTTTATTCTCCTCAAGCTCATTAAAAAATAAAGAGGTACTCGCCAAGCATGGTGGGGGAAATATGGGAGGGGAATCTGTAATTGAATCTATATTAATGGCAACATTCGCTCTCGAACATGACATACTTTGCCTTTTGCATCAAGATTGGGAAATCCGCTGGTCTCTTGTCGATCATGCCCTTTTTGCAAGCTTTTGGCTTATGATCTTCTATTTTGAGTCAGTGTTTCCAAGACCTCTGTCATGTCAATGTTCAATATAAGTTCAACCAAGAAGCCTTCTATTGCATCGACCAAATTCTGCAGTCCTTTAAGCCTCTTGTTTTGTTGGTCATCCCTGAGTTGGTCCTAAAATTATTTTGTTCTTTTACTACAAATCTTGTAACTATTTTGTGTCGTTGATGGGGGATACGTCAAGGCTCTCCTGCAAAGAATCACTTCCCATCGATGCCAAACCATCATCTAGGAAGCTGATTTAGAAGCATTTTAGTACCTTGGAACCTGCATGCCTCAATGGCAGGTATCTTTGCTTTTGACAGGGAGTTTACATCATTGCTCTCTGATCAAAAGATTCTTTCAAATGTTTGACTTCAACTCCTTAATTCACATTCGAAGAGATGTACTACAATACCTTGGGGTTCATTGAAATTAATGGTGATTTCCCTCGCACTTGTTAACGATATACCTCAGTGACTGGTAATCAAGTGGTTTCTACCATGTTCGACGTCAAGAAATTTATTCACATCGCTAGAATCGTACTTCGAAATTGATGATAAGATGAATACCTTGAAGACATTCCTTTGAATATTTAGTTCCACAAGATGCAATGGAAAGCACTGGAGTAATGCTATCACATAGATCCACAATGTATATTCTTGTGGCTATGAATCCATTCAAGTTATGGCGATATGGATCCACATTGTATTTATGGTGGCCATATCATTAGTAAATACAATCACGATTCTGCAATGTATTTGTTAGCAGGCATGCTTAAAGTCATTTGTATTATGAGTATGGGAATGCCTATCTTAGTGATGATATAACACTATACTGCAATGTCCTTGTGTTATTGACTGGTCTCCAACCGATGCGTTCTTTGTTTCAAACACCCATCTGGACAAGTATTTCATCTATCATCTCTTCTAACGTCATACTTTGGGGGGAATTATGTTATACAATATTTTTTCGCACCAAGTGACACTGCCTATTCTCTAACTTCTAAAGCATAGAACTTTGGAAGAAAACTGAGAGAAAGTCTTCTTAGGAAGGATCAACTCTAAAAAATTCCTAAATTACAGAGTTTTCACTTATTTATTTCTAGCAAGGTGTGACAACTTAACTTGTCACATGATGCATCACTGGAAGGTGCGACAATGTCACCTTTTGCTTAAGTTTAAGGGTGCGACAATCTTTGTACATAAGAAAAAAAGAAGAAATTCTCGAAGCTTGTAGAAAAGAAACTTCGATGATGATTTGTTTGTTGATCAGTTTGGATCTCACCCACCCCTCATGATTTAGTGAGATCCTAACCTCTCATCCTAACCTCATTATGGCTTCCTCTCCAATATATAAATGGAGGCATCTTGCAAAGGGAAAGGAAAATAAGTGATGATTAATAATATAATGGTGAATTGAGAATAGCTCCTGGTTTGTAGTTGAGAGTTTGTGAACTTAATTTTGGTCCTAAGAGATTTTGGGCTAAAGTGTTCAAGAGATGGTTATGGCATTAATGGAGGCCACTTAGGTGCTAGAACATTGAACTGTTGGAAGGAGGTTTTCAATGCCAAGGCTTGGTTGTAAACTGCTTCTTGATTTATTAATACAATTATACATTTTCCTTTCCTAATAAAGACTATCAATGGTTTTTATTTGTATTTCTCTTTGGCTATTTGCATAGATTCATTGAAATATGTGTATTCTTTTTACTTTCACTGGTTCTATTTGATCCTTTTTACAGGTTTGTGTTTCTAGAAAGCATTGGATCAAGCTTAGAGCTACAATCAATAAGAACAAACGTCAATTAAAGAGGTACAAGTTTTCCATCCTTTTTGCAATTTCATTTGAATCTAAGGAAAGGGGTGTGTTATGTATGATTTTTTTCTAGTTTTGGGTTCCCGAACTAGGGATATTTGTTTATTTCCACATTTACGAATTTATCCATAACACCTACCATCTTCTCTTTTGATGTAGCAATTGCTTCCAAATACTCTGAAATGCTTGACATTGGATGGTGTTCCTTTCCATAGCTCATATGGGGTCTTGTCACTGTTTCTTCTAAGCATTCCTCTGTTCTGGATATGAACTATTGTATGAAATGCTTATGGAAAAAATATGTCATCTAACTTGGAATATTTCAACATGGTTCTGGCCATTTCCTGTGCTATTTTGTTCTTCCGTTCAAGAACTCCATTCAGTTGAGGTGTCCTGGCTGCTAATAATTTCCTTTTTATTCCACGTTCACTGCATAATTCCATGAATTCCTTTGATGTGAACCCTCCTCCATTGTCTAATCTTAAATATTTGATTTTCAAATCCATTTCATTCTCAACCATCTCTTTGTATGTCTTGAATTGTTCGAATGCCTCTGAATTTGTCTTGAGAAAGCTACTTGCGTTCATCCTTGTATAATAATCAACAAGTAGCATGAAATACTATTCACCTTTTTGTCCCTTTTTTCTCGTCGTCCCACATAGATCAACATGTAAAATCTCCAATGATTTTGTTATATTGTATTCCTTTTATTTGAATTCAGTTCTGGTTTGTTTTCCCTGCAAATAGTGCTTACATAAAGTATTTGTTGGTTTTGAAATCACGAGAATTTCTCTTATTGCTTCCTTTCTGCTAACTTTGATAAGATTTTCGAAGTTCATATGACCCATTCTTCTGTGCCAGAGACAAACTTCATTTTCCTTCCCCAAACATCATCTTTATTTTCCAATTTCATTCCAGACATATATGTTGTTTGGATTTCTCACTACTGTAGAAACTAGCTTTCCAAATCTTTCTTTCCTTATCTGACATTTTTCTGAGTAAAAAACAAGTGTGTGTCCTTGATCACACATTTGGATGACACTTAAAAAAATTTGTTTCATATATTTAGCGAGTAGATTTTTTTTTGCTCGTTTAGAATTCCGGTGTTGGCCAGTCCAACTGCCCATTGTTTTGGTTGTAAAATTGGATCATCGAAGGGTCCTGTACCCACGCTATCAACTTCGACCTACCTTGCAAATTTAGGGAACTTGTCCACGTCGACCACATCATGGTCTGAGTAGCTTAGTTTTTCCATGCATCCCAAAAGGTTAGGCGTGGCCTGCACCCTTTCTTGAATGCGTGGCAAGACTATGGTTGTTGCAACCTGTCTGCATGATGATATTGCGATGGGCCATTTTTCCTTTCGATGTGGTGGCTGACTCAAGGTTACAACCTCCATTGTTCTGTCATTGGCATATGCCTCCGACTGACCGGTAACATCTTCTATTATCCCGTCCTGTTGTTTCTCCGACTCTGTTGTGTGTGACCATCCTGGCACGACCACTTATGTCTGGTTTGGGGTTGTCCCATTTACCCTCAGGGCCTCTTTAGTATGTTCAGGGAACGAAGAATTGCCTACATCCTTAACTTGCTGGCCATGTCCCATTTCTGGCATATCAGTGTCCATGCAAACTGCTGCTTTTGGTTGGGTTTCCTCCACCATGGGTGTGGGGCTCACTGGTTCCACATTGGGTGAGGGAGTTTTGTCCAAGTTGACGAATTTGATAGTTTGTGTGGGTTTTTGTTCCATTCCTTGTGGTTGCTGTGGTGCTCTGTGATGGCTTTGAGGTTTTCTATGGGCTTGGTTGGACGCACCTAGCTTGGGTGGTGCCATGGTGGTTAAGGTTGATTTCCGTCGAGCTAGTTGGCTCTGTATCTCTTGCTAAATCATTCTCTTCTCCGTATACTCTCTTGCTCTGTGATTTCACAATTTCAAAATAACCATTCTGTTACCCGCGTGCCTTCCTTATATAACAAGTGTTGTGAAGCTTCTCGAAGAATCTACCTGAGCTGTGGTTTAAATGAATTGGTGCTTCCCGAGTACATGACATTAAATTCCCTTGATGCCGCCAGTTGACATGATTAATGCAAAGTCACTTCGAAAGTCCTTGACATTCAATTTTGATAGACGCTGCCAGTTGGCCCCTTTTTTTCGTAACCGCCCTTTTTCCAATTTCCACCTTTTTCAAACCGTTGGTCCTTTTTTCGGCGCGCTATGTATTTCACGTGTGTGGTATGTCGTTTCGTTGGTGCACGTGGAAATTTTATTTTTGTCGCGCTAACTCTATTTTAGTTGTGTGTTGTCTTTTGGTGTCTGGCGCAATAACCCCCCTATTGTTGCGCGCAGTCCTTTGTTGTCCGGTGTAGTATTTTTTTTTTTAACTTTCCAAGTGCTAGGAGGTCGACTGTCCCTATACAGTTTCAGTCGAATCCCATTGATCATTCCTCTGAGTTCTGTTCCTCCCAAATCATTCAATTGTATAGCTCCCCCATCTGTGATAGTATTTACTTCATATGGTCCCAACCAATGCATTCTGAATTTTCCTGGGTGTTGAAGAGATTTACTATCGTACACCAAGACTAGGTCTCCCTCCTCAAAACTTTTCGTTTTAATATGTCTATTTGTCAAGCTTTGTCCCTTGATTTATGTACCTCTTGGTGAAACCCTGCTAGAATCCTATCTTCTTTCATGAGCATCAACTGACTTAGCCTTTCTTGTACTTCGCCTCACTCTGTCATGTTAGTAATTTCTTCTACGCGCAGACTAGGTACTAAAAATTCTAATGGCACCACTGCTTGTTGTCCATACACCAATGTGAATGGTGTCTTCCCTGTCAATTTTTTACATGTAGTCCTGTATACCCACAATAATGCTGGTATCTTCAAGTCCCAATCATCCGTGTTGACATTGCAGATCTTTGTCAGTGCATTCTTAGGATCTTATTAAAGGCTTCCACTTTTCCATTTTCTTGAGGATGATATGATGTAATATTTTGATGATAGACTTCAAACTCCTTATTCATAGCCTTAATAATGTTGTTAATGAAGTGAGTGCCTTGGTCACTCATCAACATCCTTGGGCATCCAAATCTAGTGATCACTTTCTGAAACAAGAAGTGCATTGTTGTCTCTGTGTTGCAATATTTTACTAGTGCTACTTCTGCCCATCTTGTTAATTACTCTTTCACAGTAATAATATACCTTGCTCTTGACCTCTTTGCCGGTGGGTTAATTGGTCCCACAAAGTCTATTTCCCATTTTTCAAATGCTTGCAAGGTTACTTGTGGACTTAGGGGCATCTCATCCCATCTATTAGGTTTACCAACCCTCTGACATACATCACATCTCCAGCAGTAGTACTTTGAATCTCTATGAGCAGTCGACCACCATAGTCCTATGCAAAATACCTTCTGCGCGGTATCTTTGTGTCCTCCTGCTATTGCCTCATGGGACTCTACTAAAATCCTAGGCATTTCATGTTCTAGTACACATATTCTCAAGATGCTATCTGTACCCATCTTGTATAAGTGTCCTGCAATCAATTGATAGTCTGTAGCTCTGACTACCAAATTTTTCTTTTGCACAGTGTTGAATTCTTGTGGCGTAATCCCTATATTCATGTATTGAATGATGTCAGCAAAATATTCATGAGCTACTTGGACTGAAAATAACTGTTCATAAGGGAAGTTGTCCTCTAGATTCGTAGGTTCCTCTCCATTGGTCATCCTTGATAGGTGATTAGGTCTTGCATTCAACTTCCTTGGTTTGACTATCACTTCAAAGTCAAATTCTTGGAACATCAGTAACCATCTACAAATTCTCCCCCCCAACACTAGCTTGTTGACTAGGTATTTGAGAGATGAATGATCTATAAACATCTTGAAATGCTTTCCTAGTAAATAATGTTTGAACTTATGAAGTTCATAGACCATAGGTAGGCCTTCTCTTTTTGTGGTATTGTAATTCTTCTCTAACTCTGACAGTTTTTTGCTAGCAAATGCTATAGGATGTTCCAATTCCCATGTTCCTGGATGCACCATAATAACTCCAAGTGCTATAGTTGATGCATCTACATGTACATGAAATGTATTTTCCCAATCTGGGAATACTAGTATTGGTGTGATTACCATATTTTCTTTTAGAGTGTCCAATCCTTACTGACAATCCTCATTCCACTGAAACTTGCTATCTTTTCTCAACAGTTTCTCCATGGGCGCAATGATCTATGCATACCCTTTTATGAATTTCCTGTAATATCCTGTGTGTCCCAATGTTTACTTCAATCTTGGCATGATCTACTAGCAAGCTCTGCTTGCACACTATATGGCCTAATAGTATCCAAAAAGGTGTTCCAAATATGCACTTCTTGATGTTTAGCAATATTTGACACTGCCTGCATCTTTCTAACATTAGCCTCAACACCTCTACATGGTATTTCGACAAACTATAGACTGTCCAATCATCTAGATATACCCCTAGAAACTCCTGGATGAATACTTTGAATGTAGCTATGACTACTTTGGAAAATATCGTTGGTGCACTCTTCATTCCAAAAGGCATGACTATGTACTGGTACGACCCCATTTTTGTGGCAAAAGTGGTCTTGTACTTGTCTTCTAAGGCTATCTTGATCTGATGGTAGCTTGATAATCCATCGGTGAATGAGTAAACTTCCCGACCTCCTACATTATACAACACCTAATCTGTGAAAGGGGTATGGAAAGAGTCATGTAGGAAATCATCATTCAACTTCCTTAGGTCGACACATGTCCTTATCCCTCCCTGCTTCTTCTCCTGAACTACCATAGGGATTACCCATTCAGATTCCTCCACTAGTTCTATGATTCCAACCTCCAACATCCTGTCAATTTATGCTTTCACTTTTTTCTTATATATTGGGTTTAGTCTATAGGTTCTCTGTCTGATTGGCCTTGCCTCAGGTTTGAGAGGTATCTTGATTTCAACTAGCTCTCATGCTATGCCTTTCATTTCTAAGAACATTGTTGGGAAGAGGTCATTGTACTCGCACAATAACTCTTTTATGTTGTCTACTACTTGCTCATCCCAGTAGTCTCCAATGCTAGCCATTTTGGGATTCTCAGTTGTCCCAATGTTGAATTTCTTCACCTTAATCGACACAAAAATATTTCTAATTCCAGAGGTGGACCTTCCACCTCTCTTTCACCTTCAACTTCTATTATCTGAATGTTGCGCAGGTCATCTTCTTCTAGTGCTTCCTCCTTCACATGGTAGCATGCCAATAGTTCTTTTACTTTCTATCTATTTCGTTGTTGATCTTCTGTCATAAGTTCAACTTCTGGTTCCTTAATGAATATCACCCCTTTGATTTTTTTGAGTGTTGAGTCTATGTTGGGGTTCTCATGTTCAAATGATAAAGTGACTGTAAAATTATGTTGTATTATTGTCCAATCTATAGTTCCTCTACGCAATTCCTAGTCTATATACTAGTTTGCTGGAATCCCTTCTAATGTGTGAATAAAGTGATGAGGCCATTCTTATGGTGGTGTCATTCTCCATAGTGTTCTACATTTCTCCAAGTGTTCTGTTGGTGTCCCCTTTCCATCATATTTCTGCAGTTGGTTGCTTCCTTGTTCTGTGCTAAATTTGATGCACAGTAACTGCTTACATTGGTACTAGTCCTCGACTATCTCTTTGTGTGCACCCCACCATATTGTAGGTGTTTCCTTGAGTGTTATATCCAAAGCTAAGAGCCTCTGATTTTATAACACTTCATCTTCATATCTTGTTAAGAACGCTTCTAAGTCACTCACCCCACAGAAGCTGGGAGGTTCTCTTATCTTTGTACCTACCCATCTTACTGTGCGGTCTATTCTTGCGCATCTTCTTGTGGAGACTTCATGTAACCTCTGTTGCCAATTATCCAACCCTGTATTTGAGTCCGACATGCATGACATGATACTTCTCCAAAAGATTACCCCATCTGCAGTTGGATTTACATAATCGTCTTCTCACGTGGTGGTTCTGTACAACTGGTTAATTTCCTCCAAGTCTAAACAAGTGGGTTCTACAAACCTTTCCCTTTCTAATGGATCTAATGGTGCAATGAGTTTGTATTCTCCTGAATCGAATGTCATATTCCTCATCTTTAAGTTGATTATGGCCTGATTGTCAAATGCCCAATACAAGACAATCAATGTTGGATAAGGTGTTGTGCCATCCACTATCTCTATCACTTCAAAATCGACTTTAGTGTGCACACCATATAGATCTAGTGTCACCCCCTTTAGCCTTCCAATTAGTAGAACTCTGTGTTGGTTTTCTAGTTTCAGCTAAACATGTGAATATCCTAAGGTGGGCTCTCCCATACATTGCCATGTCTTCTTGGGTAACACGTTTTCCTCAGATCCTAAATCCAGTATAATATCTCCCATGTTGAAATCTCCAGTGTTGGCGTTCAGTCTGAATTATCTGCTTGTTCTCCTCCTTGTATGTAGATGATTAACTGTTTTCTATTTTGGATTTCCCTCTACCTCTGTGCTACATCTTTCTAACATATTTTGTAACACTTTAACAGATGTTGGATCATTTAGTAGTTTGACACAAGATTGCAGAAAAGACTTAATCGTAGTTACTCGTCCGAGGGTATGTGCTTCATTAGTGTGATCCAACTATGGAGGCATATCATACGCTGATACTTCCTGAGTATGTTGCGAAGTTGATGTCGATGCAATTTCTAGCTTCAATAATTCTTTTCTAGATTGCTTGAACATCTCCTTTTCATTCAGCGCATCAAACAACTTCTTCGGTTCAACATTCTTCTTCACCCATTGGTGTTGTGATGGATCTTGTATTACTGCATTGTTTCCTATCTTAGCTCCTCCACGCGTAACTATGTTGATATTTCTTTCATCATCCCTCGCTTCCACCAAAATCCATTGAACATTCTGATTGTTCTGATTTCTCTTTTCCTGTATCTTCCCCAATAATGTGGGACAATCTTCTGTGTCATGATCTGATGCGCGACAATACATACATGTAGCAGGTGGAAGTGGACATTCTCTTGCATAGTGTCCTGGTTGTTGACAATTGTGGCATACCACTGGTCCTCTGTGTCTTCCAAATCCTCCTCTTCCTTTTCCTCCACCTCTGTAGCCATCTTGATCTCCTCGCAGTGCATTGTATTGGGGCGTCTGATTATACTGCACGGGATTATAGTGTGGTTGCACGATATTGTACTGCGGTTGCACAATGTTATATTGATATTGTGCAGTGTTATACGGTGCTGGTACTTGGTTAAACTGTGGTGCAGGTTGCCCAATCATCATTTCTTCCTGCACCCTATAACCATCTGATGTTCTTTCCCTCATCATGTCCATGGTCCTACAAACGTTGTCATAATTTCCCACTGACTTGCAAACGTTGCAATATGAACTCTTAGGTACTTTATGGTATTTCTGCATCATTGGACAGTGATATGGATCATGCTCCTGTTTCTTACAGATTTCACACTATAATCCTCTTGTTGGAAAAGGGTTTGACAGTCTTGTTGCCATGTATTGTATAGATGTTGGACATTCATTCTTATGGTGTCCTTTTGTCCTACATGTGGTACACCAAACAAATTCTCTTTTTTCCTTACCCCTGTTTTGGTTTAGCTGAAATGTTAATTTCTTTAGATCCTCCTTGAACTCCTCTATGGTTGGATCTGTCTTCTTATATTGGTTCTCTTCCAGTTGTAGGGATTCCTGCAGAGCCTCTGCCTGGGTCTGGAACTTCTATTGTCACGAGGGGTATTTTAAGTGTGGGAGCAATGAATAGACTAACATATGCCTATGTTGCATATCTATCATGACATACTTTAACTTTCCCTTCAATTGTTTGAATCTCTGGTCAATATCCCACACATATTCTCCTAGTTTCTATCTAATCTCTATCATCTCATTCATGTATTGATCCTCTGAGCTAGGCTTCTGGAATTCATTTATCAATAGATTTTTGATATCTCCAATCATTCTGGTTGTCCAGTGGATTGTTTGCAACTAATCTCATGTACCAGTCTAGTGTGTGATCCCTTAGCATGATGGCTAACTGTGCAAGTTTAGTGTCCTAATATTTGATCTATTTTTATTCCCGGATCTTTTCACAAATGAACAAGTTCTTATGAGGGTCCTATGACGCCTCTCCTTTGAATTCTAATAACCTGATGGTGGGATCATGTCCTACCATCCTGAATATTGAACTAGTACCTCTGCCCGGTGTAGATACTTGACTAATCATCCCTGAATTGGATCCTTCGGTTGTTATTCCCTGTGTATATGTACTTCTTGTTGTCTTCCTTCTCCCAAAATTTGGTTGTCTAAATGGCGATGTTCTTATTGGTGTATTAGTCGCACATGGGTTTATGGGTTCCACACTGACACTGATATGGATAAGAGTGCTTCCTTTTGTTCCTGCTCTTGGACCTCTCATATTCCTTTCATATGTTGCGCATAGGATTTCCTCAATCTTCTCCACAACCCAAAGATCCTCTACTTCTTCTTCATCACTTGCCAAGCTCTCCCTCATGACTATGGCTCTCTTCTTGGTGTTCATTTTATATTGGTAGGGTACTCCACTGCGCATTCTTCCAATTGTTTCCATGATCTTCTTGATCTGGTCTTCCTCCATCATGATTGGGTCCAAGGCCTCCTCCTTCTTTGCTTTATCCATTTCTCCCTCCATTTCTCCTTCTCCTGTCAGTGCTTCCCCCCTTCCCCCATGCACACAGGAAAGTTTAGTTGTCTGAGGCCATTTTCATTACACCTTTGTTATATAGTAATATCTTAATGGAAGTCTATAGTGATATGATATACCTACCTCTAGGTCCCTTCAATAAATATTTCTCTCCTGCGCTGTAAGACTTCGTCGTGTCTACTGCAAATTCTGTGATAAATACTGCAACAATGTTGTTTAACCATAAATCTACTGCACACATAAATTTATTTTCAACTTGTTGTAACTGCATGATCTCTACAGGATTCCACTCTAGCTGTCTGATTTGATTTGTAGGGTGGTTTTCTTTCAACCTTAATATCCACTCCTGCAACACATGCTGGAAATCATAGAAAAATACTTCATGCAAGTCGCTGAATACGTACTTGTCTAGATATTTGCGTGGTGTTAAATTCAGGTTTCTATTATCTTTCTGTGCAAACTCCAACTCTTTTGTTTTCAACCAGCTCTCTATATCTACATTTGTTGGGTTCCATGGTCTCAACATCCCCTTTTAGATTCTCATTCTCTTAACATCATGTCGTTAGATTTGGCATTCTTTTGACGTTTCTTTAGCAGATCTCATTCACCCAGTCCCATATTTTTCTAACCAACAACATAACCATTTGTTGGTTTCTATTCTACTTTATCAGTTATCTACTATGATCTTACCTTACTATCATAGGTTGAACCAGGTTCATATTTAACAAGCATCCAACAAAATCCCTCTAAAACTATCGCCCCCCTGGTAAGCTAGAAGGAAATGTAGTACACACGGTGTACTGCATAGTCTCACCCGAAATAACTTTATGGGTGGTTGGAATACTCAGGCGTTTGCAACCTGGGAATGAGTGGAGATATTTGGTGGTACATTGTGATATTTATTCATTTAGTCTAACCTCTTGATTGAAACATTCATTCTTATTCATGCATGTGGAGTATCATATTTAACTAGTTCCTTCATTCATTCATCTAGCATTTAATTCTTAACAACAATGGAGATGCATACATTCAATCACATAACACAAGATTTACCATGGTTCACCCCCTCTTGGGATACGTCCACAAAGATCTGGCTCTCAAACTCTTTATCATGTCTCAACAATATGTCACGTCGTGTGTGTTTATAGTCTTGGATCTTACAATCTCAACCGGCCTCCCGATCCCTGTGAGGCTGACTAGATCGCACTAGGATCCTCAACCTACGATCTAACCCTCGGGATTGAGTTGCTCGATCCTTCTCTAGCTCACTAGATTACAAAATGTTGCAGTTCTTACAAACCTTACAACTTCCAGACTCTCTCTACCTCTTAGGTACTATTGATCGCTTTTTGTATCTATCCCACTCAGGTACCCCTCTCTCTCCTTGGACCTCCTAATTACTACTTATATCTCTTCTTGGCTCATCAACCATTACAATATATTGAAAAAACCCTAACCCTAATGTAGTTAGGTCTCCCTTTCATGTGCGCTTTTGAAGTAGGCCAAAGAGGAAAGAAATGCTAATTTTGGGAAGGAAGGCATGCACGAGGAAAGTGACAGCTGGAAGGGAGAAAAACACGCACGCATGCATGGAATACCCAATGACACTAGGGTTAGGGTTTTTGTAATACACTGTATTGGATGATGATCCAGAAATGTATAAATATAGATATCTAGGTCTCATAGAAGGGAGAGAGATGAAATAGAGGGTTAAAAGGGAAAGCTAGAGATATATATAGTGTATCGGGTTGTAATATTTTGATATACAACCTAATTTTGTAAGATGTTGAGCTAGGGAAGAAGACAGAGGGTAGATATTAAGGGATAGATCATAGGTTGGGGAGCCTGGTGTGATCTAGTCCGCCTCAGAGTAGATCTCGACCCAATTGAAAAGAGATGCAAAGCGCACAATGTTGTAGTTTTGGAACTTCTATAATAGAAGAGCTTAAGAGCCAGATATTTGTGGACGTAGCCCAAGGGGGGTGTGTTAGAAAAAACAGGACCGCGGAGCAATAAAATAAAACAAATGCAGGAACAAAACACAAAAGATACACAATACAAGAGAGACACAGATTTACGTGGTTCACCCAGTGTGGGCTACATCCACTAGAGAAATTTCCAGGTCCTTCCTTTATTATTATCCAACAAATGAAGGGATACAACCTACAATAAAACCCGCTGTAACTTCCTCTTCTTTCTCTCATAGTCTCCTCTCTCAGAATAAAACATTCTCCATCAAAAACATAGCCGCAATACATTTCCCTCATAAAAGAGGGTTGCCTTCTAGGGAAAAAATCCCTAACATAATTTCTACCGTTAGATTTGTGACCTTATAATGAACGGTCCAGATTTACAATGAAATTACAATATACTATTACAAGGCAATTTTTCCTTCGGGGGTTTTTCCCCCAAACCCCCATCGGGGGATGCTGCCCCCGAACCCTCGCTGGGGGCCCACTTGCCCCCAGACCCCCTAGCCGAGGGCATAGCCCCCCCAGACCTCACAAAGGGGGTACCCCCCCTCTGCACTCCCTCGCGTGGAAGAGTGTACATACTTCTGGGGTGTAAATACTTCATGGGGTATAAACACGGCTGAAAGTAAAAGACCTCTGAATCCGAAAGATAATCAGGCTCCACAACCAACAGGTTGAACCACGATAAAACTTGTGTTATGTGATTGAATGCATGTGTTTTCTTACTATCTTTAAGTAGATGTTAGTAAGATGAATGTATGAGTTGATTATATTCCATGCATAATCGTGAATGATGGTTTATTGCTGTAATAAGTTAAATAAATCTATCAACGCAGATTCCTCAGATATCCACTCAATCCCGACTTCAAACACTTGTGTATTATAGTCACCCATTAAGACTATCACGAATGAGACTACGCAGTGCACTCTGTGCGTTGCATTGCCTTCTCATTTACCAGGAGGGAAGATAGTGTTAAAGGATTTGTTGAAAACCCATTAGACATGAACCTTGGGTCGATCAAGCTAAAGATATAAAATCAGATAAAATAATAACCAACAAATGGTTCTGTTTCCATTGGTTGGAACAACATAGGATTGAATAGATGGGATCTGCAAAAGGAAGGTCAAGGGAATACTGAATCAGATGAGGAGAAGAATGCGTCGCTAGAAGGGGATGTTGAGACCGTGGAATCCCACAAAAGTAGAGATCTAAAGATGGTTAAAGAAAAAAGAGCTGGAATTTTCACAGAAAGATAACATAAACCCTAGAGTAACACCACACAAATATATTGAGAAATACGTGTTTATTGATCTGCATGAAGTATTTTTTTGTGATTTCCCACATTTATTATAGGAGTGGATATTGAGGTTGAAAGATAACATGCAACAAACCGGATCCGATAGTTAGAGTGGACCCCAATTCAGATTGAGCAGTTACAACAGGTGAACAACAAATTCATCCGCACAGTAGATTCTTGCCTCGACAGCATTGTAGCAGGATTTATAACAGAATTTGTAGTAGATACAATGAAATCATACAATGCAGGGGAGCAAAAGTTTCTACAAGGGCCTAGAGGACAACCGAGTTTTGGGAGAAGAAGGGAAGCAAGAAGTACATCCACACAAGGTACAACAACTGGAGGATCCAGTTTAGGAAGCACTGGTCAAGTATTTACACCGCGCAGAGGTAGTAGTTCAACATTCAAAATGGCAGGACACGATCCCACCATCACATTACCATAATTCAAAGGAGAAGCGTTGGAGGACCCGGAAAAACATTTGTTTATCTGTGAAAATATTTGGTAAGAAAAACATATCACAGAAGAAGATATCAAACTGACATAGCTAGTGATTACACTAAGGGATCACACATTGGATTGGTATATGGGTTTGGCTACAAATAACCCACCTGGCACAACTAGAACTATTGCAGACATCAAGAAATTGTTGATAAACGAGTTTCAGAAGCCAAGTTCAGAGGATCAGTACATGAACGAGATGATAGAAATCAGACAGAAACCAAGAGAATATGTATGGGAGATTGATGAGAGATTTATGCAACTGAAAGGAAAGTTGAAATATCTCATGGACGATATGCAATAAAGGAAATTGTTCACGAATTCACTGCTACCACATTTAAAATACCCATGAGACAACAAAAGTTTCAGACATAGGCATAAGCCTTGCAGGCAACCCTGCAACTAGAAGAAAATCAATATCAGCAGATGGATCTAGCAATCAAGGAGCTGAAGGAAGATTTGAAGAACTTAACGTTCCAGCTAAACTTGAACAAAAGTAAGGATAAATGAGAAGTTGTTTGGTGTACTACATGCAGGATGGAAGGACACCACAAGAACGAATGTACAACATTCGCGCAGTACATGGAAGTCGGGATGCCAAACCCGTTGACAACATGAGGACTATGGTGTGAAAACTGTAAGAAATCAGGTCATGACCCTTATCATTTCCCAATGATGCAGCAGTACTAGACAGTCCCAAAGAGCTCATATTGCACCTTTTGCAAGTCAGTGGGACATGATGACAAATATTGTATAACTATGGATTTGATGTGAGAAAGGACACCAGATGCATACAGGGTGTAAGCATAAATGATGACTGGACAAGCCACACCACAGTTTAACCAAGTTCCAGCCCCATACAACACTGGGCAGTAGGAGTATAATACTGCACAACAACCATATAATACCGCACAACCATAGTATAACACAATGCAACCTCAGTACAATACCATGCAATACAATCAGGCGCCTCCATATAACACACCGAGAGGAGATCGAGATGGCTATAGAGGTGGAGGATGAGCAAGAGAAGGTTTTGGAAGATGTAGAGGACTAGTGGTATGTCACAACTTCCAACAACCGGGACATTATGCAAGAGAATGTCGACTTCCACCAACGACTTGTATGTATTGTTGTGCATCGGATCATGACATAGAAGAGTGTCCTACGTTACTAGGGAAGATCCAGGAAAAGAGGAATCAGAACAACCAAAATGTTCAGTGGATTTCAGTGGAAGCAAGGGATGAAGGAAGAAACATCAACATAGTTACACGCAGAGGAGCTAAAATGAGAAACAACGCAACTCGACAAGAGCCAGTACAACACCAGTGGGTGAAGAAGAATGTTGAACCAAGGAGACACTTCGACGCGCAGAACAAAAAGGAAATATTTCAGCAAGCCAGACAAGAATTCTTGAAGCAAGACATCGCGTCGACTTCAACTGCGCAACAAAGCAAGGAAGTAACATAGTACGAGATGCCTCCATTGTTGGATCATACCAAAGAAACGCAACCACTGGGAAAAGTAAGTACAATCAAAGACTTTTTGCAATCATGCGTAAAACTATTGAATGACCCATCCTCTGTTAAAATATTGAAAAATATATTAGAAAGATGTAACATAGAGACAGAAGGAAAACTGGAACAAAAAACAATCAATCACCTACATACAAGGAGAAGAACAAGTAGGGAGTTCTGGCTGAATGCCAACATCAAATATTTCAACATGGGAGATATCATACTAGATCTAGGATCTTAAGTTAATGTATTACCCAAGAAAACATGGCAATGTATGGGAGAGCCCACATTAGGATATTCATCTGTTCAAATGAAACTAGCAAACCAACACAAAGTTCTATCAATTGGTAGACTGAAAGGAGTGACAATAGATTTGGATGGAGTGCACACTAAAGTAGAATTCAAAGTGATTGAAATAGTGGACGACACAACACCATATCCAACATTGCTTGGCTTGGATTGAGCGTTTAATAACCAGGCCATAATCAACTTAAAGACACGAAAAATAACAGTCCAGTTAGGAGAATATAGGGTCATCAGGGCATTAGACCCATCATAAGGGGCAAGGTTTGTAGAACCTACTTGCTTAGACTTAGAAGAAATCAACCAGTTGTACATAACAACTGTGCGCAATGAGGATTATGTAAACCCAACTGCAGATGGGATACTCAGTTGGTGAAGCATTATTTCATGCGCAACATATTCAGACATAGTTCTAGAAAATTGGCAACAAAGGCTACATGAAGTTTCCATAAGAATATGCACAAGAATAGACCACTCAGTAAGATGGGTAGGTACGGAGATAAGGGAACCAACCAGTTTCCATGGAGTAAATGATCTAGAAGTATACTTGGCATAGTACAAGGATGAAGTACTAGAACACAAGAGACTCTTATCACTTGATATATCACTCAAGGCCACACCTGCAAGATGGTGGGGCGTACATAAAGAAACAATCAAGGACTGGTACCAATGTAAATGATTACTACACATAAGGTTTGGCACAGAATAGAGGAGCAATCAGTTGTCGATGTACGATGGATAAGGGGCACCAGTGGAACACTTGGAGAAATGTAGAGCACTGTGGAAACTGACACCTCCATATGAATGACCTTATCATTTCGTACATACCTTAGAAGACATACCAATAAACGAGTATACAGACCAGGAACTACGCAGAGGAACTACGAGCTGGATAGTATTGCAACCAAATTTTACAGTCACTTTCTCATTTGAGCATGGGAACCCCAACATAGATGCAACACTTAAACAGATAAGAGGGGTCATATTCATTAAGGAATTAGAATTTGAACACATAACAGAGGAACAACAACGGAAAAGACAGACAGTGAAAGAATTGTTATCATGCTACCATGTGCAGGAATAAGCACAAGATGAAGATGATCCACGTGATATTCAGATTGAGAAAGCGAAAGGAGAAAGAGAAGTGTATGGTCCACTTTTAGAATTATAAGTAATTGTTGCATCGATCAAGGTGAAGAAAGTCAACATTGGGATAATAGAGAATCCCAAAATGGGAAGCATTGGAGACTACTGGGATGAGAAAACCGTAGAAATCATAACAGAGTTACTGCGTGAGTACATCGATTTGTTCCCCACAACATTTATAGAAATGAAGGGTATAGCAGGAGAGCTAGGAGAAATGAAGATACTACTCAGAGCTGAAGAAAGAATGATCAAACAATGACCATACAGACTAAACCCGATATATAAGTAGAAAGTTAGAGCCGAGATCGATAGAATGCTCTAATCCAGAATCATAGAACCTATGGAAGAATCAGAATGGATAAGCTCGATGGTAGTTCAGGAGAAAAAACAAGGTGGGATAAGAATATGCGCTGACTTGAGGAAATTGAATGATGCATGCCTACATGACCCGTTCCCTACACCTTTTACAGACAAAGTGTTGGAAAACGTAGGAGGACACGAAGTTTACTCATTCACCGATAGATTCTCAGGCTACCACTAGATCAAGATAGCACATGAAGACATATACAAGACCATGTTTTCTACATAATGGGGATCATATCAGTATAAAGTCATGTTGTTTGGACTGAAGAATGCACCAACAATATTTTCCAGAGTAGTCATAGCTGCATTTAAGGAATTCATCCACCAGTTTCTAGAAGTATACTTGGATGATTGGATAGTTTGTAGTTTGTTGAAAGATCATGTAGAGGTATTACGACTAATGTTAGAAAGGTGCAGGTAGTGCCAGATATCATTAAAAATCAAGAAATGTATCTTCAGAACACCATTTGGGATACTATTAGGCCATATTGGTCCATCAACTAAGAGAAACATTGGGAACACATGATACTACAAAAAAATTATAAAAGGGTACAGGAAAATCACCGCGTCGATGGAGAAACTATTTCAGTGGACCGAATATTGTCAACATGGTCTGGATACACTAAAAGAAAAGATGGTCACTACGCCAATACTAGTATTTCCAGACTAGGAAAAGACATTCCACGTACATGTATATGCATCAGCCATAGCACTTGGAGCTAATTTAGTGCAACCATAAGCAGGAGATTTGGATCATCCTATAACATTCGTGAGCATAAAACTATCAGAGTGAGAGCATACCTATAATAATACAGAGAGGGAAGGCCTAGCTATGGTCTATGCACTATAGAAGTTTAGACACTACTTACTGGGAAAACATTTTAATATGTTCACAGATCACTCAACTCTTAAATACTTAGTCAACAAGGCAATGTTGGGGGTGATAATCTGTCAATGGTTACTCCTATTTCAAGAGTTTGATTTTGAAGTAATAGTCAAGCCGGGAAATTTAAATGCAGGACCTGACCACCTATCAAGGGTCACAAATGGAGAGGACCCTACAATATTAGAGGAAAAATTTCCGGACACACAGTTATTTTTAGTATAGATCACTGATGGATACTTTTCAGATGTCATCCAGTACTTGAGTACAGGTTCTTCTCCATAGGAATACAACACCGTGCAGAAGAAATGCCTTGTATTCTGAGATGCAGATTATCAATTGATCACAAGACACTTATAATAGATGGGTGTTGATAGCATGTTGCGAAGATATGTGCTAGAACATGAAAGACCAAGGGTTTTAGTGGAATCCCATGAAGGAATAGCAGTTGGAAAATACGTAGGCAAAACTTCCACACAAAATGTATTGCGCGCGGGATTTTGGTGGCCGACGATTTACAAATATTTGAAAGAGTACTGCCAGAGATGTGACATTTGTCAGAGGGTTGGTAAACCCAATAGAAGAGATGAGATGCCACTACGACCACATGTAATGTTGCAGGTATTTGAAAAATCGACAATATATTTTGTAGGACCAATTAACCCCCCAACAAAGAGGACATGAGCAAGGTACATTATTACTGCGACAAAATACCTAACAAGATGGGCTGAAGAAACACCAGTCAAATATTGTAGCGCATAAACAACATCACACTTTCTATTTGAACAAGTGATCACGAGATTTGGTTGCCCAAGAATATTGATGAGCGACCAAGGCACTCACTTCCTTAATATCACTATTAAGGCTATGACCAAGGAATTCAAAGTCCACCATCAAAACATCACACCATATCATACGCAAGCAAAAAAAATAGTAGAAGCATTTAACAAAATACTAGAAAACACGCTAACAATAATCTGTAATGTCAATAGGGATGATTGAGACCTCAAAATACTGGCAGTATTGTTGGCATACAGGACCACATGAAAGAAATGGATAGGACACACACCATTTATATTGGTATATGGACTAGAAGCAGTGGTTCCACTAGAATTTTTGGTACCCAGTTTGCACGTAGCAACCATTACACACATGAAAAAATGAGGTGCAGAACAAGATAGAATGAATCAAATAATGATCATGGAGGAAGACATAATCCTAGTAGGGTTCCATCAACAAGTTCAAAAATCCAAGGACAAAGTGTGGCATGACAGACACATCAAAAAGAAAAATTTCAAGGAAGGAGACTTAGTGTTGATGTATGACAACAAAGCCATGCAACATCCAAGAAAACTCAGAATGCATTGGTTAGGACCATACAAAGTGAAAACTGTTACAGATGGGGGAGATGTATAGTTGAAAGACTTATAAGGCACAAAACTCAGAGGGATGATCAATGGGAGTTGACTAAAGCTGTACAAAGATGATAGACCACCCACAACTTGAAAGTTACTGTGCAGTAAAAAAAAGAGCAGGGTATCAAATGGTAACAGGAGAGGTACAGTACGCTGAGAGTAGAAGGAGTACACACATGGAATATGAGCCCGATGAAGACAAGGCCAACAATCAATTCACCATGAAAATAAGAGGGAAAGGTGAAGATGGTGAAAATATGTGGTAAGTGACAGAGGTTAGCAAAATTAAATGCCAAAAATGATTGGCGAAACGCCACATTAATCACGCCAACTCGAAATAACGAGGGAGAGTAATGGAAAGAACAAAGGAACCATAGGTTCAATGAATCCACAATAAAGATAACGCCTTCGACAAGCTTCACACGACACCCATACAAAGCAAGGATGTGAGAACAAAATCAAGCTCTCAAATGTAGGGGTGAGGAAGATGTGCATGTTTCTGATAGATGATGCACTATTCACATGAGATCGATTGGTTTTTATCGGTGTGATTATGGAAGAGATAGAGAGTGATAGAGCATACGAATCACAGAGAAAAGTTTATAGAGGTTGCAGAGGCCACTGAGCTCGACAGATGATCAACCTTTACCACAATGGAACCGCCAAAACAAGAAGAATCCATCCAGACTTCTAGACAACCTGGAGTTAGAACCAGAGAACAAACGCAATCGCAAGGAAGTGAACAATAGTTTCTAGAATTCATCAATGTAGATGAAATCCCATCACCAGATACTACACCAGGAAGCCCAACACTCGTGATGGAAGAAACCCAACAGACAACACCTGTGGGTATGGACATCGATATGCCAGAAGAGGGGCATGGCCGATAGAATGAGCACGTAAGCAGTCCAATGCAACTAGAAAACCCTGAGGAAGATCCAAGAGTCAATGGAATGACCCCAAATCAGGAAGAAGTAGTTGATATGGAGGAATCATAGACGACCATGTCAGAACACCAACATGAGGGAGCAGTGGAATATGTCACGAGCCGACTATAACAATATGCCAAAGAATGACCACTAGATGCTAGCACCCGAGCCAACCACCACAACGAAAGGACAAGCATCGACTACCTAGGTCACCGTGCAGACAACTCGTCACAGTGATTGTGTTTTCGTGCATACCAGAAGGGGTATGGGTGAAAGAATATTTAATAGGTTATGTTGAGAAGTTAAAATACTCAGACCATGATGTAAAAAACACAGACAAGTTCCCAGAGTTCACAAAGTATGTCTACCTATAGACAATGGGTGTAGACCCATTTGGGGAACTGATTCATCAACCACTCCATTGGGCAGCATGCTTGGAAAAAACTAGAATTTTAGGTCTATTGGAACTACAACACTTTGGCAGAGGGCAGTATGCAAACAATTGTGTCAAGAAATTGATGATGGTCACACATTGTGGAGATTTGTGGCTAGACAAGATCGTCTCAATAGACATAGACCTCATTGCACACATCATAGGATTGCCATCACGGGGTATGGATCCTGCACAATTTATGGAGGACAAAACAAAGGAGAAATCCCTCACTGAGGAAATGAAAAGGAAATACGACACTAAAAGGGGGACATATAGAATTATTATTAAACAGATCAGTGACAACACGATAAGAAAAGCCACCAAAATCATGGCCTGTAAACTTCTTAGAAAATACCGCAAGGAGGAAGTCCCGGCTGGGGTTGTCATAACTGCAGCACAGTGTGCCAAGGGCACCATAATCAGCTGGGCCCCTTACCTTTTGAACTTGTTTCTAGATGACTATAAGGATGTGTAGGATATGGGGACATAATTTCACTATTCATGGCTGATCATTCTGATAGTCATTATGGGATGGAAGGAATCGAACTATGTATTTTCACCACCAGACCCAAACCCAATCATGGACCGAGATACTTATTGCTTGGCGCCGCTTCAGACACTAGGAACAGAAATATGAACACGACTATATTCAAAGGATATCTTCGGGATCTGTAGGAGACCATCACCAACATGTGGAGGATAACATCGCAGGTTGTTGCATACTATCAGGGCATAGCTAACTTCAAGGACACTCAACATGAAATGTGGATCTAGGTGCAGAAGTACCCCAACAAACAATGGCTACAAATGCGCTAATGCATCACAGAGGGAGACATAGAAATGGTCATAAAAGATTGGGAGGACGAATGGAGGATTCCAGTCATCATTCGAGACATATCTGTAGGGGTAGAGGAGGAGGCAAGGCAGGAATATACACATGTTGAGGAGGTAGGGTAAGAATAGGCACAACCCCAGGTATTCACAGAGCCCAAGAAACCAAGGACCAACCAGATCAAACCAAAGAAGATGAAAGGAGGGACGTCGAAGACATGAACCCATAAGGGGAAGAAGAATAATACTCAGGTGCACCAAGAATAGCATAAACAAGTCGAGGCCACGCAAAGGACTACACCAAGTCCTAATTCAAAAGAGCCAGGCCTAAGTAAGTGACCAATTAATTAGACGGGGGGTGCGTGCAAGAAGATGAAGGCACATAGAACACCTCCGAAATACGTGATCACAGAGGATGATGCATAAATGATAGCCCAATTGGTCTAGGATCGTACATCTGAGGATTTTGATAATGTTGTGTGCTAAAGGGACAGAATGGAAGAAGAGCTGGCAGACATGCAACAACTCCTCAAGAATATCAGGGAAGTGTAGGCAACCAACAACAACATAGAAACAGGACCATCAACATCACAAACAAGAGGAGAACATGAAGCAAGCAAGCGAGATATAGTCCAAACAATACCACAGTCGAGTGCAACATTCCATGTTACACCCAGCATGCCACGCATGGATGAGGTAGTGGGGCAGACACCCCTAAAGGATTTGGCACAATTACAACTGGTATTGTCGCGGATACCCACTAAGGCCCTACATAAACTACAAGTCGACATCACACAGAAAGTACAGTCTCATGCACACACAGACAAATCCGAATTGCAGTAGGTAAGGATAAACAAGATGAGTTGGAATTGATAAATGAGCAGGCCAAGCTCGAGACCAAAGAGGAGTGGGTACACGTGCAAGGATTGGAGTATAAAGTCAAAGTAGCCTACGGAAAGATCTCAAAGACTGCGCAGATGTCCGAACTCACATCGATAGAAAAATTTGATCATATTGTGTAGACAATCGATCAATACCAACAAGAGATCGAGAATCTCCACGAGAGACTCACACCTACCACTCCACCAGAGGTAAGGAGGAAAAGGAAGCAGGAGGCAACACAGAAACTACAGGAAATAGAACGACATATCCACGCACCGGGGGACTTGTTTGACAAAGTAGCGCATTTTTGGATGAATATAGAAGAAGATCAGCAGGTCCAGAAGTGGGACCAAGAGGAATAAAGGATAAGCACATTTATCCAATACCTAAAGCAAAAGCATAGGACAATGTCAATCACGAAGTGCGTCAAAGGGGCGCAAGATATGAAGAAACTGCAGGCATAACTCACCACTGTGCAGACACGGAAAAAGGAGCACCAGGCTCAAATGGAACCACTCCAGGAGTGAACAACAAAATTCATTGCACGGGAAGAGGAAGCCAAGACATATATGGAAGGGACCCATGCAGAGTGTGCAAGATTGATCAATGACAAGATTGCAGTGCAGACACTGGACACACTCAAGGAGAAGATTGCGCAGGCTCAAACACAAGCAACAAAGCTCAGGGAGAAGTTCCAAGCGATCTCCAGAGAGATCGACAACATGCACAAAGGATAGGTGGCTCAGGACGGGCCACATGGCAGGGTTGGGGTCTTGTTGGAAGTAGGAAAAAGTGGAAAGAAGGGCTAATTTTTGGAAGGAAGGCATGCACGAGGAAAGAGATAGCTAGAAGGGAGAACAACACAAGCCCATGCATGAAAGACCTAACGACACTAGGGTTAGGGTTTTTGTAATACATTTTAATGGCCGGTGAGACAAAAATGTATAAATATAGATATCTAGGTCTCATATAAGGGAGGGAGACAAAGTAGAGGGTTAAAAGGGAAAGCTACAGACGGATACAATGTATCGAGTTGTAATATTTTGATATATGACCTAATTTTGTAAGTTGTTGAGATAGGGAAGAAGACAGAGGGTAGATCTTGAGGGTTAGATCGCAGGCTAGGGAGCCTGGTGCGATCTAGTCAATCCCAGAGTAGATCTCAACCCAACCGAAAAGAATTGCAAAGTGCGCAATGCTGTATTTTTGGAACTTCTATAATAGAAGAGCTTAAGAGCCAATTGTTTGTGGACATATCCCAGGGGGGGTGAACCACGGTAAAACTTGTGTTATGTGATTGAATGCATGTGTTTTCTTACTGTCTTTAAGTATATGTTAGTAAGTTGAATGTATGAGTTGATTATATTCCATGCGTAATCGTGAATGATGGTTTATTGTTGTAATAAGGTAAATAAAGATCTCAACGTGGATTCCTCAGATCTCCACTCAATCCTGACTGCAAACACTTGAGTATTGCAGTCACCCATTAAGACTATCTCAGGTGAGACTGCACAGTGCACTCTGTGCACTGCATTGCCTTCTGGTTTACCAAGAGGTCCGATAGTGTTAAATTATTTGTTGGAAACCCATTATACATGAACCCTGGTCGATCAAGCTAAAGATATAAACTCAGATAAAATAATAACCAACATGTGCCTCGCATGATTCCCTCACACGTGATGATTTTCCTTCCAACTGTCCTTTCTTCCCTTCGTGCTTCTCTCCCTAAAAATAGCCTTTTCCTCAGAATGGGTCTATGTCCAACAATTGCTCAAAAAAATCATTGGTGGTTGAGCTCAAGGAAAAAGAATCGGAACTAGACTTGGAGTCTGATTCAAAGAAAAATAAAGGGAGATAGATCATTGATGCTGAACCCACTACTACCATCGCATCCACAATAATACAACCAGAAGAAATAGAGGAGATTAGGGAGGAGGAGTGCCTCTTCCACTCACATATGTGGGTAAAGGGGCCCCACTACATTTCATTATTGATGGTGGGAGTTAGAAGAACCTGATCTCAACTGAGGTTGTCAAGATATTGAAGCTGCCAATGATACCACACCCCCAACCATACACCATTGGATGATTGAGCCGAGAAAAAAACATCTGTATCAACCAATAATGTCGCATGTCCTATGGCATCACTCCCTTCAGGTATGAGGTAATGTGTGATGTTTCCCCACTTGAAGTCTGTGATGTTCTTTTAGGACAACCATATATGTGGAAACATCATGCTATCTATGAGTCTCAACCCCGCAGTGTCATTTTTACTCTGGGAGGCCAGCGCTACAAGGTACTATAGGTAACTCCAACTACTAACACTTCATTGATCTCAGAAAAACAATGTCGCACAGTAATCTCTCATAGCACAAAGTTTTCCCTCTTCACAATCTAGTCAGACGAGGAACGAAAGGTCATTGCGACCATTAAAACCTCGTCCCAAGATGTTTCTATCCAATAGAATTAGGTCGACAAGATTGTAGAGGAGCACACAGAGAATGAGAGTCTTCCATATGTTCAGAATATCTCTATTGGCCATGACCCTTTTCAAGTGTGCTTTGGGTTCCAACCATTGCCCCCCATTGATATATCTCTTCTTGATGCATCTTCATCGACTAAGTCCTCCCACACTCAGACCAAGGATGATCATGCAACCAAATATGTTGAATTGATACAAAACATCCAACGGGTTCATGAAATCCTTCCACAGGAAAAGTACAAGAAATAATCTACTTAAACAAGGCAAGCGACTCACCAAGGTTCAGATTCAACAAAAGTTTCCTTGTCTCCCAAGGGAACTTGGCACAATGGGGACCATTTCTTCCTAAGAGGGGTGAAATAATCTAGGTGGATCATGATGGCCATCCACCTTTTCCATTGAATCAACATTTCAAGCCTATGGTTTTGATAAACCATGATATTCACCCTTTTGATGGGGAATGGAATGCAATGCCATCTTCATTTGTTAATTACAAACATCATGTAATGATTTCCTAGTGGTATTATGTACATGCTTACAACATAGTGTTAACACACCATATCCCATTATAACTCCACAGTTAAGCGCACTCAGACTAGAGTAGTACTGAGATGGGTGACCACCTGGAAAGTCCTAATGTTTTACATTCCTATAGCATTATATAAACTTAAACTAATTTATCCCACATGCATCATGGGAATTGTTCTCCTCTCACTCTCTCATATATAATTGAGGTGAAGGAGACCCTTTAAGTAGGCAATGGAGTGTGATGTAAATTTTGTTGTGAATGAAGCATAGCCAACATCTCTTTATTTTCAGAGATAGGCTACCCTATTCTACCATTTTTTTTTCTACAATGTTCTTCTCTCTTATTCATTAATATAAGTTGGGTTTCACTGTATTTATGTGTTCTCTTCTATATTTTTGTTTTTTTCTCATTTTGTTTTCATCATAATATGGATCAAAAGTGGAAATGAAAGTGGACTAAATATAAATATGAATTTAATAAATAACAAAAGTTGAAAATTTAGGTGAAAGTGGAATTTACGTAAAAGAGGAGTAAATATGAAAGTGGAATAAAGAAAAAATGCAAAAGTGAAATTGGATTAAAGAAAAAGGTAAAAGTGAAGGTGGAGTTAAAGAAAAAGGGAAAACATGAAAGAGCACATGGTATTTCCAAACCATGGTGGTATTTAGCTATGGTAAGGTAAAAAGTGAATTAAATCATGATAGTCAAAATCTATTGACCCAATTGAAAATGTCACTAAAGGATCTAAAAGGCACAATGGTTCATTGACATTGTATTAATTAAAAGAGTATGATTAATATCTTATATTGAAAAGGAACATACTTATAATGAACAAATGCATTCCTATATTGAAGAGGTGCAATTGTTTAGTTGTACATGACCATTGGAAGACTATATAAACGCTAATTCTTGTTGAAAGAGGGAGTGTCTCTTTGCTTGAAATCTGAAGATCAATAACAGAGTCAAAGGCAAAGAAAGTAAATGAAGATATTCAACAAAATCCAAAGAAGATTATGAAGATTTGAAGTACTTATCATAAAAATGGTGCTTGGGTGGTACTAGGTCAAGTTGGAGCCTGCAAAGGAGGTTGTAGCATCCTTTCAGTTGAAGTTGGTAAACCAAGGTGTTGCAACATCTTTTCAGTTATAGATGAAGAAACTAGGGAGTTGGTTCTTCCCTCTAGTCGGTGCTGGTAAAATCTAGGGGGGTTGCAGCCTCCTTCTAGTTGTTGCTAGTAAAATTGAGAATTGGTGTTTCCTTTAAGTTGGAGCTCATAAATTAAATGTAATCTTTATTGAAAATAAGAAGAACATTTATGAAGTTGGGTTTTCAACATTTAAATTCTGTGTATTGTACCTTTTTGTTAATATTTTTTTATTTGATAAAATAAATAATTAAGTGGTTTTAAATTGTTGAAAAAAGATAATACTGATTCACCCCCCCCCTTAGTATTAAACAATATTCCAACACCACGATTTGTTAGATATGATATAAGATGCACACATGTGTTATTTTCTTTGTAAATAGTTTATGAGATCAATGAGAATTGGATCTATGCGATATTGTGTGTAATGTATAAATACAAGTTATCAAACCTTCATGAGGGATGATTATGATTGACATCAAACTCGTAAAACTCTTCTTTCTATTTGAATTTATATATCAAAGTTCTGGTTACTATGCACATACATGAGTTATATATTTTGAGTATACAATTTTAGTTTCATATGTTCTTTTCTAGTAGCGTTCCCCACTCCATGAGGGCCTCCTGAGGACGAGTGCACTTCTCATTTACTTAATGTCGGTATTGATTATTTATTAAGTTGTGCTATTTACATTTCTAGTTATTTATTTTATGCAAATTCATTTACTTATGTTTACACAGGAAAACTGACACAACATACATTAATTGAATAAATGATTGTTATTTCAGCTGCAGGAACTTCCATTGACTTAGATCATTTAAAGACTATGATTAACAATACATTATATTGATTATCTTAAGTGTCTAGAATTATTCTCGTGTCTCTATTGATATGTTTCTTCATCATTAGCAATTACTTTGTTCTTTTTGTAGTTGAACATAAAATATGTTTTTATAGCTAAAACAACAAAATTTTTTCCTTATGCATTAATAATTAGTTAGATAGAATAAGAGGCTAATACCTGCATATATTTTGCATGCACTTCATTAATTTATGATCCCTAGGTTGATGATTTAATGTAGAATAGTTCACTTAATTGAATTAACTAACAATGAAGCTTTCAAGTGGTGGGATAACCTTGGTAAAGGTATTAAACTCTCCCCCACATGGGAAAATTTTGAAAAACTATTTTTAAATAAATGGATAAAGGATACAAAAAGGGAGGAGATGTATAAAATTCAAGAGGAGTTAAAATAAGAAAAATAAGAGATCAAGAAAAAGGGTGATGAGTTATCTAATATACGAGACCTTAATGAAGCATTTGTTAAAGAAGTTCAAAAATTAAAACATAGAATGAGTAGTAAAGTGAAGTGGGAAAATGACAAGGCTAGGGAAGAATTGAAAAGGAAAGATGAAGACATATGTAGATTAAGAAACCATAATAAAAATATATTGGATGAGGTTAAGAGAGTGAAAGAAGAAAAGAACAATTATCAAAATCAAGAAGAAATAAGGATCTTGGATGAAGAATCTACCAAAATACTTGAAGAGGAAATCTACAATAAGGTTGAGGAATCCCTAAATAATGATGAGGTAAAACTGGAAATGCAATCCAAAATTGAAGAAGGATGCCAATTTGGTAAATGGGGTGACATTGCAACTTCAAAAGGAGAAAGAATACAAGATTTAATAAGGTCACTAGAAGATAATTGAAGAAGTTGAACTTCATCTAGAGGATGTACATGCCAAATATGATGGTATTATGTAGAAACCATATCGACACCCTCATTGCCAGGAAAGATTTCAAGGAAGACAAGAAGGTTCATATGGACATTATCATGGAAGATGGAATAATTATAAATATTCATAGAACAAGGCATCGCAAAACCATTATTCAACAAGATGTTATCATAGACCAACATCTACTACAAATTGGAGAAGCTTCAACAACAATACATGGAATCAAGGGAAAGAAAATTATGCAACAACTAGCCACCAAGGATTATGATCGAAAATAATTGATTTTGCATGGATGGATCATCATCAATGGAAAGAAGAAAGAAGGAACATAAGAAAATCATATTACATGGTTTCATCACGTGTGAAGCCTTTAATTGCAAAGCTTTGATAAAAAATCTTTTTGAATGAGGGTACTATTTTATAACCCAAAGGGGGCATATATAGGGTTAA
>JZKD02S2206163.1:144550-157688 GCA_000966675.3 Picea glauca | reverse complement strand
TAAACGATAAGAGTAAGCGTCGCACAAAGAGAGGACTGGTATCGCCGATCATCGACTCTCGAAATGATTTCGACATCGGGGATTCACAAAAATGATAATCCATGAAGAAAACTACGCATTAATTTTCCATTTGAATGCCGATCCCTGACGCCATCTCGACATTGGTAGTCACAGTATCTAACTCTTTTAGTGCATTCAACATGAGAGAAGTCCCAAAGTGAAATCCTTACCCACCAGCCGAGTTCTATATTTTATGTTTTAAAATATTTTAATAACCCTGAGTCAGTAACGCCACGTCAACATCAATCGACGTCGAAAGTTTTAAAAGGAACGTATCAACGAACTTACAAAGAAACTCAGAACAATGATAATTATAAAATCTCATAATTTGCGAGAAACTTAGATAAAAAACACAATAGATTTACATACGAAGAGGGAACATGATATATTCAAAATACTTTCAAATTTTCATATAATTAAAGCTCCCGCCAAGCTCATGTTACGTACAAATAAACACCACCGATGCCTTGACTAACCGACCCAGTTACAGTGAGAATACGAAAATCCTTACAAAAAAAAGAGAAAAGTATCAAGCGTCACTTCAAAGAGTGCAAAGCAAGAGCCCACCCAATATGTATCTCCTACGCACGGACCTTATCCCGGACTACCCCTCGTGCCTTGCAGTGTTTTCTTTTTTCTCCTTCCCTGTCATCCTCTGTGCCTCGCACAACTGCAAAATCGTATCTTGTGCTTCCCGAAGCCATCTCTTGAGCCAATCTGTGCTTCCTTCGTGACTGTGCGGTGCCGATACCTCCTGGTTCTTCGCCTCCAACTATCTCTGCAATTCTCTATTTTCTTGGTAAAGTTCAGCTATGGCAAGTTGGGCCCACTGTAGCTGATGGATCAGACTCCCAATGAGAGAACCTGGTGTCTTTTCCTTTCCCTTCCCTCTTCCTCTTCCTCGACTAGTAGTCCCGACAGGCTCCGTCCAGGTAGTGTTCATTGTAAACTCCTTAGCGGTCGGGTGTGCACTCATCTCAGTTGGGAGGCGGTCTTCTCCTCCTTTGTCCTTATTTTTTCTAGGCCGCCCCCTCCTCCGCGGTGTCTTCTCCTGAGAGGGCACGACCCCCAACATATGTCCTTAAAACATATTTCTCTCCACTCCCACCTCCACTTGAAATGTTAACATTGTTTCCGAGCAAAGATAAGTGCCTCCTATTGAAGCTTCAAGGACACTTGATGCTAATAAGAAAGAGTCCCAAGCACGCTAGGGCTTGGACTTGACACTTCGGCTACCTCAAAAACCTCATCCCTTGTTTAAGGGGGATCCCATAGTGAAAAAACATATTGGCTTAGACGTCTGCGGATGAGTAAAGTACTATGAAACAGAGTTTCACCAGAATTAGACTTGCAAGACCAGCATTACCGATGTATAAACTCGGCTGTTGTGTAGAATTCCCCACAGAGCCCCTAGAATTTATAGTGGAAAGAGGAAACAAAACAGAATGTGCCAAAGAACACTCACGCCTCGTGATAGGGTGTCTTGAAGATTTAACACGTCACAACTGCTCGACGGATGCAATCCAGAATGCATGAAACACCATCGATCGGAGTTGTAGGGAATATACGGTACGATCATTCTAATCTCTTAAAAACCCCCATATTCCATTATTAACCAATGATAGTTGACACATTTGGTGATACGGATTCTGGAGGAACCACTCACCTCAACCTGAGGCATTTAATGACTTCCTTATTATGGTATCTGACCTTTTGGGAGCATACACGCACACATTCGACTCTAGCATCCTTTCCCAGCCCCAAGGGTCAAGCGATTACTGTGATGGTTCCGATGCTCATATCCTCCGTACCTGATTTTCCACTCTATGATGCGTTGACGTAACTCATTTAAACTGAAGAGGAGTGGCAGAATGGACAAGGACATCACAGGTCATTCAAAGGGGTGACTGGGATCACGTAAGTATTAAACGATTGAGACTAACGAGATCCATAGGTACACACCAGTCTATTTTGTTTTGTTTGTATCTTACTATGTGTTCCTGATCGCTAAACTACCTCAACCATGATTGTAGGAAATATCCTCCCGACTACTGAACAAATTTTTCTTCATGACCTCATCGAAGAAAGTGAAAGAAACATCGAAGAAAAATCAATAGAGAAATAAAGGATATCGGACTCCCCGAATTTGGTACCCCCAACAACTTCGTCGACCTGAGCGACATAGTAGAGTCGCATGCCAAACAATGTTCACTATGAACCGAAGAACTCACAAAGATGACCGACGCAAGACCAAGGCAAGTGTGACGATTTGCAGAACATCCAATCAGAGCCCAAACCATGCTACAACAGTTGAACTCCAGTTTAGTAAAGTGTCGGGTGCATGCAATGGACATCAGGGGGATATATGCAACTCCGATGGAACAACACAGATTTCCATGGGCCCAAACTTGCAGAGAACTGTTTATTAGTTGGTTTGAATATGAGAGAACTCACCCTTTTCAAGAGATATCTCGGATTGTCTGTTAAAGAAACCATTAGAAGATGATGCCACGTGGCGATTTTTGTTTTACTTAAACTGCACATAGCCGTTAATTTTAGTTAAACTTTATATTATAAATAAAGACATCGACCAATTAGTGAGGGTCGATGGTTGTTGTAAGAACTCTTTCTTTTTGGTTGTTAAGAATTATTTTGAAGTTGCTATGAATTGAGAAGTCCTTTTGGACCAAAGACAAGCTATTTTCATCAAATGCATGTGATTGGACTTCCTATCCCATTTCATGAATGATGCAGTAATGAGTAAGAACAATTAATTCTGTTGTCAAGTTATCTGGTGCAATGTTTTGATGATCTTTGCTTTAATGATGAAGATGAATCGTTGTGTTATTATGTGATGAATGGTTATGGTAGATGAATTATTTTTCTTGCCATTATCTTATTACATATGTGATTTCTTTCTGATAATTAGTTTCTCATACAGTAATTGGATTCTCACATGGTTGATGTATTAGTACTAGACCTGTGGTATAGAATCATTGTTTACATGTTTGAGCATCGGGTTATCCCAAGCTCAGCCTCTTCCCCAGTAGTTAAAATTTAATCCTGTTTGCTGTCAAGTTGGTTTATACTAGCTTTCATCTCTCATACCAGTCCCACCCAAGAGAAAATACATAAGAGAATAGTCCTAACTGAAGGAAAAGCCTTCACAAGAAAACATAAAGGCCATCGATAATTTGGCCGGATCGCAAGATATGGAGAACCATTCCATCTTTAAACGTTGTAGAGTCTAATTGGGCCTCAGTGGTGGGTTTGGTTCCTACTGTTGAATCAAGGGATTTAAGACCCATAAACACAATACATTTGTCGTCTTCATGCATTTGATCTGGAAGAAAATTTGGTTGTTGATCTTATGCCTGAGATTTTGGATATTGATTGAATGTTGCCACAATTTTCTTACTGGAACCTCATAGTTTCTTTGATCTGTTTGATGACTTGATATGCTATATGTTGTTATAAAAACCTTGAAATGATCCTCTACTACACTATTTTTTGATTGAGAGTCTGGAAATAATGGGATATTTACCTTCATTGAATTTGCTAATGGAAAATGTAATCAAACAGTTCACACAAATTGCAAATATTGTTTCTCTGTTTCAACACCTTATACAACTGTCACCACTCAACATCTAGTGCAGGCACTTGGACACTTATGTTTGTAGTCTTGATAAAAAATTGCATCTATTATCACCATTATGCAACGTTTCTTCCACCAATGATCATTAAACATTATCCATCAACATTAGAAACTAGGCATTCTTTGAATGGGCACTACTTTGACACTTGGGCGATCTCCATCGATGCTTCTGCTTCCAAGAACAAACCTTGCTCCATGTAAGTTACGATGAGCTTGATAAATAACACTATGGTGGCTGTCAATGGATTTTGCCATGCTAGATTTTTTTGTGTTTTATATATGGATGGCTTGGAGACCAGTCATAATTCTTGTATGGGATCCCTGCAAAATCCACAACCTGACATTCCTACACACATGCTCTCATTTTTCCTGCAATTCTTTTTAGAGAAAGGAATTAGCACTAAATCATCAATCTAAGAATGATTTCTTTGTTGACCGCTTCAAATTACAAAAATAATTCAGAATCCAAGCCTCTTATTGAAACCATTCTTTCTGCAAAAGAAACTTGCATCCTCTATACCAACGTTCTAGACACAAAATGACTTTGATGGTTGATACCCCTATATATAATTACGCTAAAAGGCGTACACCTATTGACAATGGGCACAATTAATGATCTTTTAACCTTATTTAACCTTAAACCCTAATCTGATGGCTATGCATTGAAGATGCTGGCATATTCTTAGTCGTCCTCCAAAATCAATGGGTCAGATTTATTGTTCATAACCTTCTTGCATTTATCAAGGCATCCGTTAACATGTTTACTTTTTAAAATTTACCTAATCACATTAAAAAATTACTGTAAGGATATGTAATTGCCACGTTTAAATGATTAAGTAGGATTAAACCATGGCTTCTAAATAAATTCCCTCGTTATGCTTCTGAACCAGCCGTCTGATGCCCATACGTTCCATTTATCAACCTAATGCAACCAAACATTTCATATTACCACAGATGGATTATATTGGGGGCACGCGTTCTCAGCCGATACCTTTCGGCGTTCCCAGTCACGAGTTAGCGGTTGTGCTAGTTGTATGACATCATAACTTCCTGCGATACTTGGAGGCGTTTCTCATCAATTTGTTGATTTTGTTATTACATCTGGGTGCTTTCCCTTAACATCTGGTTGTTCAATGCTTGACAACTGATCTCAGGCTTGGACACATCTGCATTTTTATTTATTTATAAAGTGGGAAATATCCCACATGCACAAAGAAACAAAGTAAATAATGCTTTATATGGCCTTTTGTCTCCAACCGACATCGATGAGTAGTGCACAGCTTAGGCTTATGGGCTCCCTCCTTGGCACTGCATGTGTTTGTTGACGTAATGTAGGCTTAGTAGACTTGGAATGGATGTCGATTTGATCTTGGAATAAGAAAGAGAAATGGGCAAAAGACCCACTATTTTATTTACTAATATTTTAATTTTTGTTGTCCTTTTTAAAATGGCGTTGGCTAGCTATTCTACGAAATGGATTTTTTTATTAATATTTTAATTTTTGTTGTCCTTTTAATATTTTAATATTTTAATTTTTTTAATTTTTGTTGTCCTTTTTAAAATGACGTTGGCTAGCTATTCTACAAAATGGATTTTTTCATCGGAATCCAACAATATAAATTTACACGAATCACTATTTTTTGCTGTTCAGAATTCATTTATGAATGCATAAATGGATTCAACATGCTGAAAAACTCCCAGGACACTCAGATTCTACATAAATAATCACTTAAATCTATGAATCCAACAATTTCTCGTGAAATTTCGGGTAAATATCCCCCAAAAAAATATTCATTTCGTAGAATCTTTAACCTACAAATTTTAAAATGGCTACGTGAAATTATAATGGATAAAAAGCACATGTCATAAAATAAAAAAATTATTTTTATCCTTAGTATAAATTATTATTTTAATAATAATATTTTAATTTTTTTTTGGTCCTTTTTAAAATGGCTACTTGAGATTATAATGGGTAAAAATTTGTGTCCTTTTAAAAATGGCTACGTGAGATTATAATGGGTAAAAAGTACAGAATCCAACAATATAAATTTACACGAATCGCTATTTTTTGCTGTTTAGAATTCATTTATGAATGCAGAAATGGATTCAACATGCGGAAAAACTCCCAGGACACTCAGATTCGACATAAATAATCACTTAAATCTACGAATCCAACAATTTCTCGTCAAATTTCGGGTAAATATCCCTGGAAAAAATCTTCATTTCGTAGAATCTTTAACCTACGAATTTTAAAATGGCTACGTGAAATTATAATGGATAAAAAGCACATGTCATAAAATAAAAAAATTATTTTTATCCTTAATATAAATTATTATTTTGAAAAGAGGAAGGGAGCCACAAAACCCTAGCTCTATGCCTATGCGAGCCACTGCATGACTGAATCAGGATCCATCGCAGCAACACACCAGCACAGATCCAGCACATGAAGACACCAGCTCTGATTCGTTAATATGAATGCTGAAGAGGGGGGGAAACCCCCCTCGTATAGCAACATCATAGCCAACGATAGATTAGGAACAAGGGAAAAACGACCGACGTTTGAGCCGCCACAACAAATCCGTGAACAACTCCTCGCCAGAGAACAGGGATTCAACAAGGAAATGGAGACAGAGGCTAGCACGTCCCATCCAAAAGAACCTCGCGGATGGGAGCCTGACAGATGCATCCCGCAAATGGAAAAGTCCCCAAGATACATTATAAGCCCAACAAGGGTAGGGGAACATACCCAGTTTATGCAAGAACATGCCCTCATCGACAAATTTCTGGGACTCTGGCCATCCGAAAGAGATTTGAACAAATGGATCAAACACTGGTGGAACCCTAAGGGTGATTATGAAGTTCAACTCAGCTCCAAAGGATTCTTCACAATCATATTATATAACCTAGAAGACAGAAATCACATATTTGAGAACGACCCATACTTCTACAACTTGGTAGGGCTATTCCTAAGATTCTGGACAAAGTGCTTCAACCCAGACAAGTAGGACTTCACAATGGCACCTGTCTGGATCCGCCTCTATTCCCTTCCGCAGGAGTTCTGGTTGGGGGAGATTATCATGGGAATAGGCAACACAATCGGCTAATATGTCAAAGCCTCAGAAGCCACAAGGCAGCGAAAATACACCTCATACGCCTGAATATGTGTTTACATGAACATAGCTAAGGCTTTACCAGGGGAAGTAACGCTGGAGTATCATGATGAAGACTGGTCACAAAGCCTCGACTACGAACACATCCCTTTCAGGTGTAGAAAATGCCATGAACATGGCCACCTGTTCCGGGACTGCCCACTCAATCAGCAAGCTTCCAAAGCCAGTGAAAACCCGCAGAAAGATGGTTTCACCACGGTCCAGACCAGGAAGAAAAATCCTCCCAGAAGGCAAATACTTGACCCCAAACCTAAGATCTTGACTAGGAATGCATATGATATACTGAGCCAGCTACCAGAGGATGAGGAAATCCAAGATCCACATGAAGGGTTGCATAAGGACAAAGACCAGAACCTTATACCCTCCTCCTCTGGCCCAAATAAAGAGATCCATGCAGACGAAAAAAGGAGATGGAGACAGAGATACCCTAATGCAAGTGGACGCCCAAGACCTAGTAGGTATTGACCTTGAAAAACTTGAGGAAGCTCTCAATCAGAAGGATTTGCAAGCCCTCCATGAAGAGAAACTCAGAAAGGTACACAAGGTCTTTCTAGACTCAACAACGAGATCCACAACACGCTTAGGCATAGCCACAGAATCAGGCCCAGGCTCAAAAAAATACCACGGGAGAACAAAAGGAGGGGACGAAAACCAGTACATCAACTAATCAAAGAAGTCGACAATTTCATGATCAACTCAGGTCAGATACATAAGCTCTCGGAGGGATACCTCCACCCACACCCACCCTCATAATGATGAAGATCATCACTTGGAACATTAGAGGACTCAACGGTAGATCCAAGCAAAGGACTCTCAGGGACTGCATCAAAGCTGAAAGCCCAGATATTCTAATGTTACAAGAAACGAAATGTGCAGGAATGGAAGCCGAAACCATCTTTCAACGCATATGTAAAGGTTGCAACTCCATCCAAACAAACTCCTTGGGAGCCTCAGGAGGTTTGGCCATACTATGGAACCCAAGCAACACCACTCTCAGTGGACCCTTTTCCACTATAGGCACCTTATCAGCGCACTTTGAAATAACAGGCTCGAATCAGGAGGGAACCATCACCAACGTCTATGGACCCCAAGGGCAACAGGAAAAAATCAAATTCATGGAAAGGTTGGCTCGGGTAAAATCTTTGGCAACCACACCTAACTGGATCATAGGAGGCGACTTCAACATGATCATGTCACTGGAGGAGAAGACAGGCGGGAGCAAGAGACTCGAGAAAGATAGTGGTAAGTTCAAAACTCTTCCTGAGCAGCTAAAGTTAGTAGACATAGAGAACAACAATGGCACCTTCACGTGGTCCAACCGCAGGTCAGGAAACCAGCACGTAGCCTGCCGATTGGATCGCTTTCTCGTGACGGAGGAATGGATTGAAAGAGACCTCTGCATGGAAATCCTTATTTTCCCCAAAGCTAGATCTGACCACTGACCAATAGCCCTCTAGCTGGCAATAGAGGCAACACCTAAATTTAAACCATTCCGGTTTGAGAAATTTTGGCTTACACACCCAGATTTCCAACAACTCGCAAAAACTTGGTGGGCTCAAGCCGAAGTAGACCATGGCACCAAAATGTACAGATTCCAACAAAGGCTCAAGAATTTCAAGCAACTGCTAAAATACTGGAACATAAACACTTTTGGCAATATATTCCAAAGCATTAAGGACACAAAGAACAAGTTGGCTGAGATACAAAGAACCTTTATCTCAGGGACTCGAACTGCTGAGCTCATGAAGGAGGAGGAGGAACTGCAAGTGCAGCTGGAGGAAAGAAGAAAACAAGAGGAGATACTACGGAGGCAGAAATCCAGGGTGCAATGGCTCAAAGAGGGGGAAAATAACACAAAATTCTTCCACAGATCCATGATACACCGACGACACATCAACAGAATAACTCATCTGAAAAATGAATAGGGTAACCTGATTAGAGAACACACCCAAATCGAAGAGGAGCTCAACAGGTACTACCAGAACTTCCTTACGGAAACTACGACAAACATAAATGAAGCCATTACTCGAGTCACCAGTCACATACCCTCACTGGTAACCCCTGAACATAACATATCTCTCATGAGGCAAATCACTCAGGAGGAAGTGGACCAAGCAGAAAAAGCTATGCCCCCAGGAAAATCTCCAGGCCCAGATGGCTTCACTATTGACTTCTTCCATCATTGCTGGGACATAGTAAGGAAGGAAGTCTGGGAGGTCATAGAGGAATCACGAATGTTGGGCCAAGTTCTCCAGGCTCTCAATGCAACCTTCCTCACTTTCATTCCAAAGGAGGAAAGAGTCACAAATCCCAAACAGTTCAGGCCCATTTCCTTATGTAATGTAATTTACAAGATCATTACAAAGGTGATCGCAAATTGCCTCAAGCCAATACTGCCCTATGTCATTTCCAAGGAACAAGATGGCTACGTAGAAGGAAGACAAATTATGGACAACATCATTCTAGCACATGAGGTGATCAAATCTCTCAAATCAACAAAAACTCCAGGTATGTTAATCAAACTTGATCTCTCAAAAGCTTTTGATAAAGCCAACTGGCAATACCTTAGAGCCATCTTAAATTCTTTTGGTTTTGACCAAATTTGGGTAAATCGGATTTTGAACCTCACCTCTTCGGCCTTCTTCTCTATCCTTGTCAATGGAGTCCCTTCCCGACCCTTTTTTCCCTCCAGAGGTATTCGGCAAGGGGACCCATTATCACCCTTCCTTTTTGTACTCATGGAGGAAGGCTCGGGCCACTACATCAAATCAGTGGTTCTAGAAGGCTCCCTCAAAGGATTACCCTTGCATAACATTCAACCAGCTCCCTCACACAGTCAAATTGTTGATGTCACCCTTCTCATGAATTCCCCCACTGCTCGCGAAGCCAACAAGCTCAACTCCATCCTCTCCGATTTTACAGAAGCCTCAGGCATGATGCTAAACCTAGACAAATCCAAGCTCTTCTTTTTCAACACTCCAGCTGCAGTTCAATCACATATCTCCAAACTTCTGGGCATCCCCAAGAGCTCCCTTCTGTCCAAATACCTAGGCATTCCTCTCACAGGAGCACCAGTTAAATCCATCTCCTGGGACAACCTCCTTCTCTCTATCTCGAATAAGCTGGCCAACTGGACCTTCAGACCGCTAAATATCGCAGCCAGACTGGTACTGCTAAAATCGGTCCTACAGGCCCTACCCACTTATCTCTTCACCGCCCTAACAACTCCCAAGCAAATCATCAAAGCTATAAGAAACCTCCAGAGAAATTTCCTTTGGCAAGGCCTACAACCCAACAAGAAATGGGCTTTGGTAGGTTGGGCTAAGGTATGCGCACCAAAAAGCATGGGCGACCTTGGACTCCAAGACCCAGGAAAGCTCAACCAGATAATGGGAGCCAAGATGTGGTGGAGATGGATGAAAACACCAGATTCCCTATGGGTGCAAATCTGGAAGAACAAATACGCTCCCTCCATGCAGACTGATCAACTGATCAGGCACAATGTACGAATACAGGGTTCAAACATTTGGAACACAACACGGAAAAACAAAGACCTAATACATAAGCATGCCTTTTGGGAGATCCACAATGGAGGAAGTGCAATGTTTTGGCAAGACTCATGGCAACAACTTAAACCTCTAAAGGATCTGGCAGAGATAAGACCCCTCCAACAAGCTCTTAATCAAGATCCTCCACTCAAGGTAAAAGATCTATGGAAACCCCTCGAACCAAGATAGCAGTGGCGATAGTGGAAGACTTCCAACCAAGAATTAAGAGTCCCAAACGACTTAAATCTGTTAGCCTGGCACCACCATGCAAGACACAGGAAGATCCCCAATAGAGAAGGCCCAAACATCCTCAGATGGGGACACTCCACAACTGGTAATTTTTCGGTCAAAGAAGCCTATTACTTACAAGGCAATTACCACAATCAGGAAACAAACAATATTTGGAACAAGGCACTATGGCCAAAGGTTTCCACCTTCCTCTGGTTAATTGTCCATAATAGAATTCTAACATGGGATAATCTCAGGAGAAGAGGCTTCATTGGGCCCTCAATTTGTGTCTTATGTCAACATCAAGAGGAGACCAAGGAGCATCTTTTCAATGGCTGTCATTATAGCCAATCTATCTAGGACTAGGGAGCTCAAATAATGCGCAGATCCAACCAAAATAGAGGCAGCATCAGAGATACTATTGAAAACTGGGACTCAATCACTTACAACAACCCCATACTGAACTACATCTGGCAACTCCTCCCAGGGTTTATTCTCTGGCAAATATGGAAGGAGCGAAACAAACGCATCTTCCACTCCAGATTTAACTTGGGGAAAAATTGCCATGCTCATCAAGGAAACAGTTAGAAGCAAGAACTGGCAACCAAAGGACAAGGAATGTAACTAGGAGGAACTATGTACTCTACAAATGTGGCATCTCAGATTAATCGAATCATTGGTAATCAGAGCACCTAAGCAACAAAACATTAGTCCAACCACCTGGACCCCTCCTCCAAGAGGATTCATAAAGATTAACTTTGACGGAGCTTCAAAAGGAAACCCAGGACCAGCCGACTATGGAGCAATAATCAGGAACCCCAAAGGGGAAATTCTAATCCTGACAACAGGGTATCTGGGGGAGACCACAAACAATGCAGTGGAACTAATCGGCCTACTGCAGGGTCTTCGAATCGCACTAGCCCTACACAGTCGTAGGATCATCTTGGAAGGTGACTCACAAATCGTTATCCAACTGATCACTAAAATCCTCCATGGGGAAAGCCCACAGAAAATCTCTCCCAGCTGGCGACTCTCGGGGATGATCGAGGACTTCAAAAGCCTCCTTAGGGCCAACCTCAGCATAACCCCTTCTCATGTAAAGAGAGGGGAAAATAGAGTGGCTGATTGCCTGACAAATGAAGGAGTTTCCAGGGAACTCGAACATATATTCTGGGAAGCACGCAGCTCTGAAGCCTCAAACATACCAAAGCAATGTCAAACTCTCGCCAGCAAGGATTTCCAACCCTCGGATGGGGTGCCACGCGGAGCAGGGTGGGCACGTGGAGAAGCGCCAAGAGGGGCCATTAATGGTGGCCAATCGCCCTCATATCCCCGCTAGTTATGAGGGGCATCACTTCAGTGGGCCTCAACCTTTTGACGAGGCCTCTCACTCGCGCGAGCAGAATGACCAGCCAGAGCATTAAGCCCATGACCATAATGGATACAACCACCATTTTCCCCCTTATCAACCTTCTCGGCGGCTTTGGGATGCATTGGAAGTTTACAGATCCAAGCAAGAATAGAAGTGTAGGGGAAGTTTTGGCTCTCATCCTCATTCTCACCATGCCACGAGAAAGAGGAAGACCCTGCAGAGGCACAGGGTGGTACGCGGCCAACTCACGGCGGAAAAGGCATAAGAAGTTCGAGCGAGCTCTGGTTCTTTCCAAGCAAAACAGACCCAGGGAGTCCAAAGAAGTAGACTCGCCCACCAGAACATATCTTGAGAAAATTCCTTTGGCGGAACTCCCCCACGATTTTTCTGAAAGTCGCATGTTCACGATTCCGGACAATTGGAACCCCCCCTGCGTGTTTTGGAGCAGAAGCACTACCTCCCCGCCCGCGAGAAGCACACGCTCCCAGCGACGCTCCCATTGAGGAATTCGCCCCCTGTCTGGTAGAGGAAGAGCTGCCGGAAGGCAACGAGGAATTGAAGCCGCAGCGAACGCAACATGCACACCAGGAGGTGGACGATGAGTAAAAGTCGCCACCCCCGCCACCACTTCTTCAGTCGGAGCACCTGAACCTAATTTTCGAGGTCCGCAGCATGGTGGATGACCAAATCTTCAGAGCTGTCCACATTAACCAATGCTTGGACATGTTGTACGCTGCCTACTCCAGCGCCACCCCACGACGACAATGCCCCACCTGCGCTCAGCTCTATGCCATTCCTGTTAGACGCGGCAAGGAGACGGACGACCGCGAGGACACCGGTTAATAGGTTCTCCTGTTCAACATTGTTGAAAACTCTTTCTCTTTTTGATGTTTATCAGAGCTATAGCTCTTCTAGTTCATAGCCATGGTAGCGATAGCATAGGCATTATCAAACTACTGTTGAAACTGGCCATGCACCCTAGTTTCCTCCAGACAGGGTGGCAAAACGATGTTTTGAATTTGCATGTTAATTCGGACTGGCCAACTGTCTCGGTTTCCTTCACAGACGGGACAGCTAGTACCTCTATGTCATGGTGTAATTTTGA
>JZKD02S2206163.1:133659-144500 GCA_000966675.3 Picea glauca | reverse complement strand
TTATTAAAAATCAAAATGCATATACGATAAAGATTTAAGACTTTGAAATTTTAGGAGGTTTGACCTGGATGCAATCTGGTGAAAGTGAAAGAAAAATTTGGAGGTTATGGGAATGGATACAAAGTCGGTAAGAAGTTATGATGATTTTTTAGTGCATTACAAGAATGGTAATTACAAGAATGGTAATGTTCTTGCAGTAAAGCGAAGTCATAAATGTAGATTTAGGTACTAACACACCATATGCAAATTTTGTATCCAAAATCATATATATGAGGTTGTAGAATGAATCATCTCTAGACCTTGCCATTGCTAATGAAATATAACATGAGTTTTATGTCATACTTGGTTTTAGACTATTCCTCATCCTTTAATATTTATTAAATTTTGTAGGTATTTGTAGTAATGTGTTCTTTATAAAATATCCAAATTTCATATCAAGACTTGAAGACTTGAAGACTTGAAGTTGTGGAACGTTGAAATATTGATCCATCTCATTATTGATGAGATGCAACCTTTCTTTTCTAGCATGCTTAGATGCAACTTTTGTTTTCTAGCATGCTTAGATGCAACCCTTAAAATTGATATTCTGGTGCATTTTGTAGGTAGTTAGATGCATATCACTTATAAAACACATGAAAATTTAATAACCATATTCTAACATTTGAGGTTGTGGAATTCTTAAACACAAATTCACCCATCATTGCAATGTACTCACTTTTGTACTTGGATGCAACCCTTACACTCAATAGTTTTTTACAAAATTTTAATGCCATTTTCCAATGTACTCACTTTTATACTTGGATGCAACCCTTACACTCAATAGTTTTTTACAAAATTTTAATAATAAATAGAAGAAATGTTCCTATTCAAATTTGATATCATCCATCTAATATTTTATGTTATGTGATGTAAAAATACCAAACACATATCACCATTGATTACCAACAATGTAAAGAAAAATTCATAAAGATGCATGCTAGAATTACATAAATGATACAAATACACTCCTGAAAATTGTATACCCTTGTTAAGACATATATATTGTTATTCATGCAAACTATTTCAAGGGATACGACCTCAAAGTTCCACCCAAAAAAGTTCCTCAAGAATGTGAAGAACAATTCTTTCATTGAACAATAAACTATATGCTAGCCAAAATACTTGTCCTTGACCCAAGAGATCTAGACAAGGTGCCATATTTTTCAAGGGTATATTAATAGACCGATAATACACAAGGATACCTTTTGTTCACACGTTTTCAATTTTATTCACTCTCTAAATTCTTTCACTTATTCATAGGATTATGGGTTTTCTAGTATTATTTGTCTTAACATGCATGTAAATATTGGCGTGTAATTTTAGTGGCTACCAGTAAGACGTTGAGGTACATCCATGATGAAGTTCAAGAGTCAAAATGTGATTTGTTTAGTTCATTTCACATACAACCCATTTTGAAGACAAAATTGACACATTTAAAACAAAACACCCTCATTCTTATCACTTATGATTTTTAAATGTATGCAATAAAAACATAAATATTACATATTTGACTTAAAACATTAATTTAGAGTACTAGGAAATTAACAATTCATAGAGCTACGAGAGTATTTGAAGTCCTTTGAAACCATTTGTTTAGTGAACTAGTTTTTATATAAACCTTTTCGTGATTCACAAAATATGTAGGCCTCTTAAAATAGGGTGGATACTAAGAAAACATATAAACCTCCGACCTTACATGGAATGTTGACATTGATGTCATACAGGGTCCCTAAATCTCTTCAGACTTATTAAGAACCCTTTCCTCTTATGCCAAACTCTAATCCTTGGAATGGTTATAGGAAATGGATTTTCCTATAGTGGTTAACATTTATCAGGGAGAACCTCGACCCACAGGGAGAACCTCGACTCACATTGGATCAAGGTAAATCACCAACATGCTGACACCTATGCGACAAAAGTTCAATTATTGGAAAGAGGAATAACCCTAATAGGTGCCTATCTCTAACAATGTTTGTAATTCATTTCCTTTATAAATTGCTACAAGATTGTGTACTTTTTCCTTCACGAGAGTGAGGGCCTAGTCATCAAATTCTCATACTAAAACTCCTCCACAACATACACTAAATCTCGATAGTGTGAATACAAATCGAATACTTCACCCAAGACGCATACAAGAAATGATTATTCCTATAGTGAAAGCATTCCAATAATTCAAGCTTAATAAACAACCACACCTCTGTCAAAAACGTTGAAGACAAATTCAAAGATCTCTATTCTATCTCAACTCGATATCCTCATCGATGATCAACATAAAGGCTCATATGTGCAGTTTGGATTTAACTAGGCTTTCACGATTTATGCAATCAGACCTCTATAATAACAATACTTTTGACTCTAATTTGATCCCAAAACTTATAAATTGATTTAATTTCTCCCTTGAGTTTCTCCTTCACCTATTACTAGATTCATCTTCCTCTACTGGCTTCACACATCAACTTGTCTCGTTCCCTTACAAAGTTCATAGGAACTTCATATCTCTTGATCTCGTTCTTCAATCAGAGATTGACTTGTCTAGATACCAATACACTATGTCTTTGCTTTCCCTCTATTTTGAAACCCTCTCCCAAGGCATCCCTTTATGTCAATGCCTCTTATGATTCAACACTAAAAAAAACGCAAATCCATAACGATTCATTCACAAATTGTTGGTCCACTCTCCATATGTCGATACAATTATCTCTTCAGTTATTCAAAAGGGCAAGAATCCTCCAATTGATCCATATGGGATTTTATTAAACCCCACTCAACCAATACAAAAGGAACTGTTGGGTTTTGACAGTTTCTGGTTATATGCAAAAATACAATTCAATAACCATTCAATGCATTCATTCACACAAAATCTCATAGATACATTCATACACCAGATGGAGGCTTAACACAATGCTTCATTAAAAATAAAACTATGTACATGATTTATGTGATCCAAAAATACCTCCTATCTTTCTAATGGCCCGATCTACATTTTCTTGACCACTTCTCTGGCCCTAGCCTCCTCCAATATGCCCCATAAGATTACATTTTTATGCATGGAAGATAAACTTCCAGATCAAAACAAATTCCAAACGTATTTCTAAATTCTTGTAACAACTCCATAAAACTTGCAACCAATCCCTTAAAAAACTCCATAAATTGTGTAACTACTTACTAAATTTTAAACCCTAATTACTTGAGATTATCGACTAACTACTCACTAACCAAATATCCTCTTCCAGAGGTTGGTTTACATTCACACGAGGACTTTGTCCTTCTCAATGCTTGAATTATGAGGTGGTTTTAAGGGGAGGAAAGATGCTCTTGAATCAGAATCCCAGGATACAAAAATTTCATGGCCTCCTGGCCATGTGTCTTCTATAGGTTGAAGCCCACGTGGGTCCCACACTTTATGATTTTTTTGTCCATTTGTTTGGCTATGTTACTACTTGAACTCCATTGGGATCCCATGTTTTACTTTGTTGTTTTCCACATTCCTTGCTTACATAAGTACTTGTTGGACACAATCGTATGATATTTTCATTGATGTCAAAAGAGTGCAGGTGATGAGATCAAAGATCAGAAGAAATACGGTAGCAGGTCGCATAGAAGCCCGCGCCTACACATAAGAATCCTTTGTAAAGAATCGAGTTACAACAACCATTAGATTAGTTCGGGATCTATCTTGATTGTCAGATAGAATCAAGTGGAAGGATAAGATAAGTGGACTCCATAAGACACGAAGTATTGAAACCTCTGAAATTTTGAAGTAAACGCTAACCATCAGATCTTGTGGAGAAAGTTCAGGTCAGTTCTCAGTCATTGGATAAAGCAGGAGATAGAAAGCTTATGTACTTTGGAGCTTTTCCACTTCAACTATTCCTAGAAACAAGTAAGAATCCACGAAATCCCGAAGTCACAAAATAACATCGGCCATCGAATCAAGACAAGGAAAGATCTACGGTGATAGATCTATTTGGCACTTCGGCAATGAAGTCCCAAAGTGGATGAGAACAGTCCACTCAACTGCATATTAAGTCCTAACCGTCGATTTTTTTGAAGCCTCTGGATAAGCCAGGAGTGCCCATCCAATAGAAGATAAATATTGACTGTTCGATCTACTAGTGAATACAATATACGCACTTCGAAGAAATGTACTCCAGGAGGATTGAATGACTACAAACGTCGGAAGTCCCGAAGGACAAAGTACCAGAGAACCCGGTTCCAATATTAGTCACATGATAAGGTAAATAATCTAAAGGGGATAGAAGCAAATAAGCCCTTGGACATTTGAATACGATCCCATGTAGAAGAATAGAGGTAGGAGACGAAAGCACTAATAGAACAATGCTTGGAATGGATAATGTCATGGTTTCGATCTCACAGTCACACAAATTTTGGTTTGAAGGGAGCGCCTATTGATTAAGAATCGAATTCACAACAATTCAAGATCTGTAGACTAATGATCCGATACACAATCATGATTAAAGAAGAGTTACAACATGAGCATTATGAATAAAGAATAAAAAAAAGATATTATTTAAAGTTTAATATTATCATTTAAATGAAAGGGTACAATGGTTCATTGTCAAAAGATGCAATGGTTCAAATTCACACCAGTTGGAAGACTATATAAACAAGAAAGAATGGTGAGAAGAAAGTGTCTCTGTAGTCCAGATCAGAAGATCAAAAGCATAAGTAGAGTCCAAGAAGAAGAAATGATGATACTTATGTAGTGAGGGTGGAAGGGAGGAGCAAGGAAGGATTCATATCCTTTACTAAGTAAAGTGTGAAAGCAAAGGAGTTGGTGCTTCCTAGGGTTGGTGCCCTGAAAAACAAGGGAGTTGGTTCTTCCTAGGTTTGGTGCCCTAAAGACAAGGGAGTTGGTGCTTCCTAGCATTGGTGCCCTAAAAAACAAGGGAGTTGGTGCTTCCTAGGGTTGGTGCCCTAAATAGAAGGGATTTGGTGCTTCCTAGGGTTGGTTCCCTAAAACAAGGGAGTTGGTGCTTCCTAGGGTTGGTGCCCTGAAGAAGGGGATTTGTGTCTCCAAGATTTTGCACTCTAAAGAGGATTGATGTCCTTCACAATCTTAGACTACTCTTTATAAATCCTTGTAATTCTTGTTAATTATATTTATATAATTGATTTTAAATACAAGTCCATTGATGATCTATTGCGATGATTAATAAAATAACAAAGTACTTACTAATTGTTTAAAAAATGATAATACTGATTCACCCCCCCTCTGAGTATTTCAACAGTACTTTCAACTACCTATGATTTGATGTTGATTTTCTTCTTCATCCCATTGTACCTCCATTTGGATATTATCATCATAACCTCCATAACTCATCCAAATCATTGTCCAATGATATTCTTTGTTGTTGCATGTTATTGCTACACTTTTTTTGCTTTAAATTTTCACATAAATTATGTATGGTTGTGGTCATGTGTGCTTCATACAAAATATATTTATGTTCATATACTTTGAAATTCCACTTATTTGTCATCATCTTAGCAATGTATTGCCTTATGAGAACTCTGCTCCATTCTTCTTCATAGCCTTCTCCATAAATGTTTAAAGCACTTAGTTTCCTTCTCCATGGTTGCTATGGCTGCTTAATGAAAGAATGTCTACTTCCATCTACAAAATTTTTACTTCTATCTATATCTTCACACATAATAAACATATTACATAAAACGTTTCGTTGACTAGGATCTTGAAGCACATTCTCAATCATAAGTATGAATGCTAACACAACTTTTTTGTCTTCCTTTCTATCTACTATATATGTGTATATTGTTTCCCCTTCATGTATCTTATGTGCTTTAACTTTTCTTTGAATGCCTTCTACAACCCGTTGGTTACACTTTGCACTTTCAACTTATTTATTGTCTTTAAATTTCATGACCTTTTCTAGGTCCTATATTCCTTCAAAGCCTACATATTCATCATCACTTTTAAAACTTTTTTCTAAACATCATATATCAATTCCTATTTGTTGTACATTCCCGTGTTCCCTTGTTATCCACTCACATTGTTTCAAAACAACAACACTTTTTTTAAAACATTCTTTACACAAGTTTTCATCATGTGCAAACCTCACAAGACAAAAATCAACAATATACTTGTACTGTTGGTAAGGATGAAATACACTCATTAGTCCAACTCCATAAAATTCCTTATACCTTGTATCCTCCACTTGTTTTTTGTTCGCAAACACATTCACTTATAGCATGGTGCTCATACTGCTCACACAAGATCTTATCCCAATGGGGAAACTCAAATTAATTACCAATTGATTTGTTCTCTTTTCGATCACTCTTATAGAAAGATCACAATGCACACCCTTAATAATTACACCCCTTTTTTCCATAACCAATACTTAATAGTGTCAAACCTCCGCATTGGTTATGTTGATATGCAACTTATTACCATTTAAGAAATCTATAATTTCCCATTCATCACGCCAATATTCTTTTGATTCTTTTGGAAAAAACATGTCAATTTCACTAAAATCTACTCTTTTCAAGTGTACCCTCACATGCTTCCAATGTACCTACAAACATAACATCAAACATGTTAAGAAAAACATGAAGATTTTTGAGGAACTATGAGGGTGCCTAATAAGCTTGTCAAATGACCTATTGTTGGGATCTAATTTATGTCAACAAGGCTTTCCTTTTCTGTTGTTTTAGGAAAACAAACATTCAAGTACTTTTCTGCCCCCAAACTAATGGTTATATGCTCTGTTAAGGTGCCCTTGCAAGTAGTTTTAGTAACCAAGTGTTAGCATATGCAAATCTCAAAACATATAGTACTCCTCTAGGATAATACAATCTCCTACAATTGATTTACAAACTAAGCATACATGAAAAATGAACACAAGTAGTTTTGGTCAACATGACCCTGGATAAAACCCCCTCGAGGAAAACCAGTTTAGAATAGAAGTGTATATATGTGATGTCTAAAGCATGAGATACAACAAGTAAGAAAATAAAATGGAAACTAATACAATATCAACTCCTCTAGAGATGCTTTGGAGTTCCAAGAAGAGAAATGCACCCAATCTTAGTGCACCCTCTTCCCTTGTTGCTCTATCCTCTGAAACAATGCGCCCTTGACCCTATGACCTCAGATGAAGAAAACCTTGCACACAAGAAATATATTTTGTGCAACTTCCATGTTGAATCTGACAGATATGCAATCCTCCAAGTGTAGCTAGTGCCTACTAAGGGTGTGCCCTCCTCCTATAGTGCACCCTCCTCCAATTAATAACAACCACTAACAAATATTGAGGGTATAAGCCTCCATGAGTCCTCCATGCAAGGAGGATCCCAAGCTTCCCTCAACCATAACATCCATCCTCATCTCAATGCTCTCTCTCAAACTCTCCAAGTGAACAGATGGGTGAATGAGCCTCCCTTTTCCCCTTGCGCCCTCTTGAACCTCCATAAGGAAACCTCCCTTTGATACGATCACCCCATGCCATTCCTAATAAATGGTTGAGATCTCTCCAAAATAATCTCAACTCAAAACCCACTTTGGGTTAAGTTCCCTAAGTTCACTTTGTGTCCTCTCATTCACCCACTTAGTGAATAATTAGTCACTTTAGGCTAAAATGACTAAATTCCACTTTTGACTTATATCTCCTAAGTCAAAGTGAAATTGGACATAGAGTACTTGGCACAATGGTACAAAAATCTCCCCCTTGTGCTTAGATGCCCAAAACCACAAGAGGACCACTTTCCAATGTACCCAAATCTCAACATTCCCTCTTACCGAGGAAAGTGTCATTCACCCTCCAATCTCATCCCTGCAGTGTACATGGTTTCATGCTGGAAAATACTCGGTGAGTATGGTTGTACCATGATCATAAAAATTAGTCTTTGAAAAATATCTACTCGAACTGCATGATCTCTAGATGGAAGTGCATCTCCACCTATCCAAGATCAACTAGATCTTGGCATCACACCTGTTAGCGTCAGAAGTCACTCCTGGATTGCTTGCAGGAGCAGAGCCCGACACCCATCAGTTTAATGTCATGATTTGTTTATAAGGGATGATCAAATGGAGATAGTGGCTCGAGGAGGTATCACTCTAACTCAGGGACTGGATCTGGTATGTAAAGAACAAAGGAGGTCTGGAATCCTAACTTCAGCCAACGGGTTGATTAAAAGGTGAACAGGTGGAAGACTTAGTGAGAAATATGAACAAACAACTTTGGGCAACAGGATTTCGGTCGTTTGCAGAAGAAAGACTCTGAATGCAAGATCCGCTTGGTTCAGGGTCTCAAGAAACTGAGAGGGGACTTGACTGGATCCTCCAATTCCAAGTCACTCAGCGCTGGGGAAATCACAAGAACTGATTAGAGACAGCACAACTATTACAGTGATCCATTACAACATTATCCAATAATAGCTACAATGCAACTGGATCCTCCAATTCTGAGTTGCTCTAACACAGTGTAAACAAAGACATGAAAGAAACTGACATTCATAAGGCAAAAAGTCTCAAAAGTTCACACATAACCAGAATAACAGTGCTTCATTAAAACTTTTACAACCGGGAGCTCTGCTCAACCATCGATCCTTACAAAAATGGCAAAAATTCCTACATATACTTGGGACTAGTTTCGACCCCCAAGGCACGATCATATCATGAGTTCAATGCTTAATGCTGAGGAGCTTCTCTATCAGGACGGGCTGTCAGTCTGCCTCCATCAAATCTTCCATCTGTTCCCCTATCATGTGCCTCTTTAATTCAACATGGCTCATGCCAGGGGGTAGCTGAGCCCTTTGAATATTGAACTGGCGTGTGCAGGCTTCTCTGGTGAGTTGGATACTCGGCGTAGCTTTCCTGAAGAGAACTGGTACAAGGGACCCTTTTGTGTCTATTTCAGCCGGGACCTCCATACTTTGCAATAAATGGGTGACGTGAGGCTTCACCCACCCTCTTTCTCCTTTTCTACTGAGCCGAAGAGGCTCTTTAGATCCCTGAGTGAAATCCTTGATGAAACCCCGACCTAGTCCACAGGTCTCTTCTCCTTTCCTTATGATCTCCTGAACTTCACCGAGACCTTTTCCCGACTTTGTATCGGGTTTCGGGGTTTCACATTCTCCGTTGTCAAGGGTTCTTGACCCTTGAATTCTCGATCACCGATTGTCCGATGAGCACGTGTATGGGTTAGCCCTCCTGGCTATACTATAGTCCATACGACCACCTCTTATGTGACCTAAGCTGAACCTCTGTCGGGGTTTCGGCGTTTTCAATGTTTTGATACACAAGTGCCCGAGAGTCGCGATTCTCCGATTGCCGATGGCTCATGTCCGTTGACATGTCAACAGCCCGTTCCCCGTCGCGAGAGCCTGCCACCTGTCTTCCACTTGCGGTCCCACTCGCTAACCGACGGTTGCCGAGACATTGCTTCTCGGGATCTCGCAACTCTGGACGCAAATACTTGCAGCTCCAACTCATGAACCTCCGAGTTCGCGATATGCCGCTGCTACTTGGCGTTTTCTCCCTTTAAGGATTGTCCTTCCGACACCTGTCCCCTACTACGGTCCTTAACTCTGTCGGGAAATCGCATATCGGGATATCACGATTCCCATTGTCATGTGTACGGGACTTTCAGTTCCCCGATCCCTGACTCTGCGGGAGCTCTCGCCATGTGTCCCTGCTGATGGACGATTCTGATCCAGTCGGGAAATTGTGGATCGCGATTCCTACATGCAAGAGTTTCTTGTCTTCAAAAACTCCGATTCTCCGATGAACTGAAACCTGGCTCTCCTCCTCTGCACACTAGGGGTTAACCCCGACGTAATTTCTCGAGATCTAACGGTTGACGGGATTTCGTCGATCTCCTCTGTAAGATTCTGACTGTCGATTTTCTTTGAGGATGGTTCTCGACTGCTGAAGACAAAACTTTTCCCGCTCGCTTGCTCGACTCACTGCTAGAAAATGGGATTATCTCATGATATACTCAGGTGCTTCCCTTGAAAACCGCAGACCTGGGTACGCCTAATCCCGAGACAAGAAATATCGCTAACATTAGGCTCCATGGGGGATAGAGTCATCCCTGCGATGCTCTAAGAACTCATTCCGCAGCTTCAGTGCCTTGTTGTTGGGCTATGGAGTCATTTATTAAGCCGAAAACATACAAAAATAAAAAATCAAAGAAGTAAAATACAATATTTACAAACAGAGGGGCCGTCTAAGGCTCAAATAAAACATTTTTTCAGAAAATGCCCATTCACTGGGCTATTGAAAAATTCTTCACCCTCCAGATCCTGCAACCCATAGGTGTTGTTGGAGAAAATCTCAGAGATTTTAAAGGGGCCGATCCATAGGGCATCGAACTTGATGTGCTTGCCTTTATCCTGTCTGGGTGCGTCCCATTTAAATACCAAGTCCCCGATATCGAACTCCTTTTTCTTGATCCTTTTGCCAAAAGCCTGCTTGATCTTATGCTGATGATCGTAGGCCCTATTCATGACTTGTTCCCTGGTTTGCTACACTTCCACCATCTGATGAATCCTTCTGACCATATGGTCAGGCTCCTCTTCAAGGTCCTGGAGGATTTTTTCCACAGGTAAGGCGAGCTGAGTAGGGAAAATGGCCTCTGTTCCGTAAACAAGTTGGAAGGGTGAAATGCCTAGGGACTTCTTTGTTGTCACTTAGTCAGCCCATAGAGAAAATTTGAGTTTTGCATCCCAGGCCCTTTTATTATCTTCCAATAATATTTTAATGAGCTTGATCAAACCTTTATTGGAAGATTCCGCCAGTCCATTTCCCTGAGGATAATAGGGGG
>JZKD02S2206163.1:88599-120678 GCA_000966675.3 Picea glauca | reverse complement strand
TACCCCATGAAGTATTTACACCCCAAAAGTATGTACACTCTTCCACGCGGGGGAGTGCAGAGGGGGGGTACCCCCTCTGCGGGGTCCGGGGGGCCTATCCCCTCGGCTGGGGGGTCTGGGGGAAAGCGGGCCCCCAACGTGGATTCGGGGGTGAAGCCCTCGAAGCAAAAATTGCCTTATAAAAGTATATTGTAATTTCATTGTAAATATGGACCGTTCATTATAAGGTCGTAGATCTAATGGTAGAGATTATGTTAGGGTTTTTTGCCTTAGAAGGCAACCCTCTTTTATGAGGGAAATGTATTGTGGCTATGGTGTATGGTGAATATTGTATTCTGATAGAGGAGACTGTGAGAGAAAGAAGAGGAAGTTACAACGAGTTTTGATGTAGGTTGTATCCCTTCATTTGCTGGATAGTAATAAAGGAAAGACCTGGCAATTTCTCTGGTGGACGTAGCCCACACTGGGTGAACCATGTAAATCTGTGTCTTTCTTGTATTGTGTGTCTTTTGTGTTTTGTTTCTGCATTTGTTTTATTTTATTGCTCCACGGTCCTATTTTTCTAACAAAAATGTGTGTCTCCAAATTGGTGACTACCATCTAAAATATCATATGTTTTGTATCGACATGGGTGGATGTGACATTGTATTGGGTGTGGAATGGCTAAAGACTTTGGGTCCCATTCTCATGGATTTTAAGGACTTAACCATGCAATTCAACCAGGAGGGAAAAAAATATAATTTCCAAGGCATCATCGTTGGTTCTCCAGAGATCATTAGTTCCCATCGCATGGAAAATCTTCTAAAAAAAGGTCATCCTAGAATTATTGCCCAACTCCATGCCATTCAAGCCATTGAGACACCCTCTGTGCCGCGGGACCTCCAATCCATATTCTCTAAACATCAAATGGTTTTTTCCACTCCCTAGGGACTCCCTCCTTCCCATGGTGTTCACGATCATTCCATTCCCCTTGTCCCAAGAAGCCTTCCTCTCAATATCCGTCCCTATTGTCACCCCTTTTCCCAAAAAAATGAAATTGAGAAAATGGTTCAAGAACTTCTCAATGCAGGTGTTATCCGCCCTAGTACAAGCCCCTACTCTTCTCCTGTGGCCATGGCCCTTAAGAAATAAGGTTCTTGGCGCATGTGTCTTGACTTCCGTGCCCTCAACAAACTCACCATTAAAGACAAATTTTCCATTCCTGTCATTGATGACCTCTTGGATGAATTGAGTGGCGCCCAGTTCTTTACTAAAATTGATCTTCGTTTGAGCTACCACCAGATCTGTATGAAAGAGGTAGACATTACTAAGACTACCTTTATAACTCATGAGGGCCACCATGGGATTTTTGTCATGCCCTTTGGCTTGTGTAATGCTCCATCCACTGTCCAAAGCCTCATGAATCATGTCTTCCGTCCTTTTATCCGTCATTTTGTGTTAGTTTTCTTTGATGATATCCTCATCTACAACAAAACTTGGATAGACCATCTTGCTCATGTGGATCAAGTTCTCCATTTACTCTCTCAGCACCAAATTTTCTTTAAACAATCTAAATGTGCTTTTGGCGCCTCAAAAGTAGATTACTTGGGTCATCTTGTTGGCAAGGATGACATTAGGGTGGATCCTAAAAATACTGAAGCTATGCAATATTGGCCTCACCCAAAGACTCTCAAAATCTTGCAGGGATTTCTAGGTTTAACAGGTTATTATCACAGGTTTGTTAAGAATTATGGAAAGATTGTGGCCCCTCTCACTGCACTCCTTAAAAATAATTCTTTCACTTGGACTCCATCAGCTGCTCAGGATTTTCAAACCTTGAAGATGGCCATGTGCACCACTCCAGTCTTGGCCCTTCCTGATTTCACAAAGACCTTTGTTCTGGAATGTGACACTTCCAGGAAAGGAATTGGCGCTATCCTTATGCAAGAGGGTCGACCTTTGGCCTTTACCAACAAACAATTGTATGAGATAAATTTGGGAAAATCTATCTATGAAAAGGAAATGTTGGGTATTCTGCATGCCGTGGATATTTGGGGACCTTATCTATTGGGGAAATGATTCCAAATTAAGACAGATCATGAAAACCTCAAGTATTTTCTGGAACAACGCATTTCCTCCCCTGGGCAACAAAAATCGGTGACTAAGCTCTTTGGATATGATTATGAGATCATTTAGAAAAAAGGCAAAGACAATGTGGTGGCTAATGCACTTTCCAGAAAATATGAAGATGAAGGGTCTCTTTTTTCTCTCTCTTTCATTGTACTATATTAGATCTAAGTTGTTCGCCAGGAATGGATACACGATCCCAAAAGTTCGCATTTGATACAACAATTGAATTCCAATTCTCCAATTTCCCTAGGGTACTCTTGGCTCAATGATGAGATTCGATACAAAGTCCGTTTGTATTTAAGTAAATAGTCAAAACTTAAATCAACGCTACTTTCTAAGCTTCATGCTACACCCACAACTGGGAACTACATGTTTACCAAAACCTATGACCAGGTCAAACATTCTTTTTCCTGGGAGGGTATGAAACATGACACTCATAATTTTGTGGCTAAATGTGATGTGTGTCAATGAAACAAGGGTAAAACTGTCAAATCTCCTGGCACACTCCAACCGCTTCCGATTCCATCTGCTATTTGGTGGGATATCTCTATGGATTTTATTATCGGCTTACCCAAATTAGGAAATAAATCAATCATCATGGTGGAAGTTGATTTTATTTCCAAGTATGCTCATTTATGTGCTCTTCAACACCCATTTAAAGAATCTACTATGGCTCAACTTTTCATGTATCAGGTCTTCAAGATTCATGGCATTCCACATTCTATTGTTTCTGATCGTGACCCAACTTTCACCAACAATTTTTGGCAATAAATTTTCAAGCTACAAGGCACCCAATTTCATCTCAGCACAACTTATCATCCCTAGACTGATGGTCAAATTGAAGTTGTCAACAAATGTTTGGAAACATATTTGAGGTGTTTTGCATCAGAAATTCATAATCAGTGGGCTCAATGGTTACCACTAGCTGAATGGTGGTACAACACTTTGTACCATATAGCTACGCGCACGACTCCTTTTGAAGTGGTGTATGGACAAAATCCACCTTCAATCCTCTCATATTTTCCAGGTGTCTTGAAGGTCCAAGAGGTTGACCAAATGCTTACATTTCAATAAGATATTCTCCATACCCTCAAAGAGAATTTGGTCATGGCCCAAAATCGCATGAAACAACAAGAAGATCAAGGCTGCTCTTAACATCAATTTGCAGAAGGGGATCAGGTGTTTCATCGAATACAAACTTATAAGCAAACTTCCCTCAAGGCTGACCATTGTTAGAAACTGGCACCCAAATTTTATGGCCCTTATACCTTTCTCAATCATGTGGGACAGGTGGCCTATCAGTTAGATTTGCCCAGTCATTCTAAGCTCCATCCTATTTTTCATGTTTCCTACTTAAAGAAGGTGATCGGAACTAAGTGCCAAACTCAAACCAAACTTCCTGAGTTAGACGAAGAAGGCTCCATTCGGTTACAACCACAAGTAGTCTTGGACCAACGTGAGCTTCGACTGCATCAATGAACCATCAAGGAAGTGTTAGTCCAATGAAAAGATACAACTCCAAAATATGCCACTTGGGAACTAGCTACCATTGTGCAACAATTTCCCCATCTCAAGCCTTGAGGACAATGATGTTTTTAAGGGGGAGGACATGTTAGGGACCTAACCCCTCATGTAGGTAGAATAATAGATTTCCATGTAATAAAGGTCAATATTAATAATTCCTAGCAATAAGGAAGAATAAGTCGAATATAAGAAGACCTAATAGAAGCTTCCGCTTCTAGAAGGATCTTCCTCTAGATGGTTCTTTTGATAGACATATTTAGTATAAATAGGAGTCGAGGGTATGAGAACTTTTGTCTTGGATATTATTTTAATAGAGCTCTTCTCTAATGGAGGTTTCCCCCTCGAAGAGGCAAGTGAACATTTCTCTCAGTAATCAAAGTGGTACTAGAAACCAATTTTGACCCTCAAGTATTCTCTTCCCTCACACCCTAATGTGATCTTGGGAATTAGAAAATAGGTTGAGAGGAGGTTTCATCTCCCTTAACAAAAATATCTAGGAGAGGACAAAGCCCCCCTATGGTTCCTCTTTAGTTTTTGAAATCATCTTAAAGTTTTGTAAGGGCCCATACATGCCCACATGTTGCAAACTTAGGATAGTTTATTAAAATTGCTTTCTTAGATTACATCACAATCTAGGGAAGCTTAAAGATAAAAGTAACGAGCCCATACATTCCCACATGCTTTCAATCTAGGATAGTTTCAAATATTTCTTAGTGTAAACAACATTTAGGGAGTTTAAAGTATTTGTAAGGACCCATATGTCCATATTGCTAGTTCTTTAGGGATTTAAATATTCTGCAAGGTTGTACCAAAGACACATAGTAAGCTAGGTAAATAATATTTGTAAGGACCATAGGAAGTCCACATGTTGCAATCTCACACTTAACTTATTGAAATCTTGGCACACTTTTTCACTTGCTTGCACACAAAGCCACTCCTCACACACATAATTTTCATTTTGAAATAGTGGAGGTCGAAGTAGGTTTTCTCCAAAGGAATTCTGAAAGATCCGACTACTTCTTTGGAGATTATCCACACCCATTTAATTTAAACGAGATTGTTCCACACCCCCAATCTTTCAGCCCACCACATATAAAAGTTTTCTAACCAATGCACTAAATTTTCCTCCACAAAAGGTGCCAAAATAAATTTTTAGTCTAGGTAGGATCTCGGGGGTAGGCATCCAAATAACCCCCCATTATCTAGTTCTCACATTTTCAAACATAAAAGTTGATAAATAGGGAACTTTCAAATCCTCCAATTCAAGTGTTCCTACACCATAAGGCATGGGGATACCTGTGAAGGGTTGAAGGCTGAGGTCCGGTTGTTCTACGCATCCCTCCTTGAGTCACCCAACTCTTGGAAGGGCATCCAACCCGTGACCCATTTTTGAGGCCGAAAATATAAATGCTTCACTTTGACTGAGGTACCTAGTGGCCAAAACTTAGGACATCTACCCAGGTGGCGATTGTGGGCTGCAATCACATCTTGATTATATTTTGTGTGGCTATTGGGAAATATCGCCAGTTCTTTCAGGATATGCACCCTCTACCCCTCATTATAACTAATTATTTCAACCTTCACTAGTTCCCCTGCCGGTGGCTTTAGACCCCACTGTTGAGTGAAATTGGAAGGCCCAATGCTATTTGAGAGGAAGGACGATACATCTTTTAGGAAATGAGCATTTTTTTTTATTTGTTCCCCCAGGCGGAAAAAATCCACATATATCCACATGCTTGTTTATTTTAAAATTGATTTATGTATGATGCTCATTTGATTACATGAAATTGTGAGTTACACTATCTTGTGAAGGTCCAAACTATAAAAAGATATTTTTCATTTATTTCTCTCTTATCACCATTTGCACACGTTCACTTTGCTAGTCGGAAACCATAAGGGACCCACATAATCCCATTCCAGACGCTTGCAGAATCTCCCTCCTATTCTAGGAGGACTCCCTAGTGTTTCCAACTCACTGGCTCAACCATCTAACACCCTCGTGAGTGTTACTATTTTGGGATTAACTTTACTTGGTTCCACTTTTCTTGGGTCAACTTCCCAAGGCCATCCATCCACTAGTTCTCCTTCACAAGGAGGTTGGGGTCAAACTTCTTCTCAAGGGAGAAGTGCAACCCCACCAAATATCTCTCAAGGGACAGGTCCACTACCTTCTCACACAATGACTAGAACTAATCCTCCACCAAATCTCCCTATGCCATACTTGGCATCCCTTAACATTCCTGATTTGACCAAACTCATGGATGATCCCATTTTTCATGACCCCACATGGCTCAATATGCCTACAAAGTTGCTTTTAGATATTCCAAAATTTGAAGGAAAACTGAGGGAAGATCCCGCCAACCATGTTATGACCTTCCACTTATGGTGCTCTTCAAACAACATCATGGATGATTCCATCTGCTTGATCTTATTTCAATCAACTCCCATAATCCCATTAGCGAAATGGTATGTGGACGAAAAATCAGGGTCCCATGTGACCTTTGAATCATTGTCCAAGGCCTTTTTGTCTTTTTTTCAATGACCAGTTCGTCATGATACCGGTTTAGAAATTCTCTCCGAGTTCAAACAAACCACTACTATCCATATATCTGACCACATCCACGAATGGCATCGACGACTTAGTTTGTGTAAAGCAAAAACCACCAAAGAACGTCTCGATTGGCTTCTCAAATCACTTGTCTCTGTTATTGCCAAGGATGTAGCATCCACTTTTATTTAGTCAGAAGAGGAGGCCATTAGCAAGGCCCAACAATTTGACCTCATCTATGCTCAACCATATTACTTATACACAATGTTACTTGATGCACCTAGACCCATACAATTTGGCCAGGACAAACCTGGGATGTCCCACACTGCGGATGGGTTAATTGGTTCTATGAATCATCTCAACCCTTACGACCACCCGTCACCCACTTATGGTGCACATCAATATCCAAAAAACATATGGAGGGACGTCTTATTACCCTACTCCCACTCACTAACAATCATATATTGTTGCTCCCCCTCCACCAATGGGTGGACCCTCACCAGTACCCATGATGCGTCTGACCTCTCAACCAAATATGGGTTCACCTTCTACCTCCACATACGACCTTAGAACTAGTGGAAGTGCTTCAACTTCCTACATGCCATATGGATCGTCTCCACAAAAAAATCCATATTTTCCTTTCCCTGGTCCTCCATAGCTGGTTTTCCCCCCACCAGGACATCCACAGGCCGTCGTTAACTTTGTTCAACCCTCTCCCATCCAAAAACTTCAAAATTTTGAACAAATGAATATGGAAAATCCATCCCATCCGCTGAATAATGCCAAGAATAAAGGGAAAAATCAAAACAATAAAAAATTGGAACGAGGAGGAAATAACCCCCAACAAAACCATCCCGCTAGCAACCAAAACCCCCAAGGGGGAAACAATAACAATCAACTACGACAAGGGAAGAGCAACAACCTTAGAAATAACTTCCCTTGTGCTCTCTATGGTGAGTATGGAAATTATACCCATCACTTCCCCCAAATTTCCGACTTCAAATGGATGAAAGAGTCCATGAATACGCAATGCCCTCCAACATTGCCTGCCCCTCAACAGGCCCCACAACAATATTTACAATAGCCACAGTCGGTCGTTTTGAAAAATCCTATTCCACACCAAGGTGTGATGAACACCCAACATGGGGTACACCCTGCTCCACCCCAAATGGGGCAGTATCAAAACCCTGCTCCACCCTAAATGTGGAAATATCAAAACCCAGGTCCCACTCAACCTGGAAATTCAACTGATCACAACATCCTCCTTACCAGCGAAGAAGATATTCTTTTACAAACACGCGGTCTCCAATATGGTGTTCCCCCTGAATCTACCCCAACCACCTTAGAAGCGGCTCTAGCTATAGTTGGACAACCATTGATGATTCCACACCCTAAAACTGAACCCAACCCTCATATACCTCGTATGTCGTTACGATAGAATGTCCATAACCCTCATACTAAGGAAACACATAACTACAGCCTGGTCGACAACTTAGCCCAATCTCCTGCAACCATGTCTGTATTGGAGGTCCTCCAAGCCTGTCCATCTCAACGGAAATCGTTTCTTTTCACCTTGGGGGCAGTCGACCCAGCCAATACGAGACTCATCACCTTTGATCTAGATAGTGGAGAACCACGCCTCCCCGCCCTGGTAGATTTTCAGATACCACTTAAGATCCAAAATATCATAGTTCATCGGTGTATCATCGATGAAGGTGCATCCACATGCATCATGTCCAAAGTAATATGGAAAAAACTTGGCTCACCCGAGCTAGTACCATCTTCCATCACCTTACGAGCTTATGATGGTAGACCATCATCCCCTAAAGGGATATTTCAAAACTTCCCTGTAGAACTTGGGGGAAAAAACATTCTCATCAACATTGAAGTTATCGATGCCCCACTTGATTACAATATCTTGTTCGGACGAAGATACATGTATGCTATGAAGGCGGTCGCCTCTTCTGTGTTTCGAATGATGATGTTCTCCCACAATGGGAAAATTGTCACCATCGACTTACTTACACATTATGAGGCTAACCATTCCACCAACATTGATAACCTTCTCCCCCTTGTCCGCACTAGCTCAAATGCTTCTTCAGTCATCGACATGGGTCTAAGAATTTTCAAAGACCCATCCTTAATGTGGGCATATCATGGAGCACCACCTCTTATACACGATTCAACACAAGTGTGTCTTGTCTATTCCAATGGAATCAATATCAGAGACATTACCCCTCCCTTAGAGGCCCCTCCCCACATTGAAATTCCACCAGTTGAAGAGCCATTACCTCAGGATTTCCTTGAGAACCTCACTACACCACTTATCCCTAATTTCCCCCACCTCCAGGGGACAATCCCAGTTTGGGAGATAGTCCCCCAAGCCATTACCCACATTCCCTTCTTCTACCCCCCACCTGGCCTCTAAGAATTCCATGTAGCTTCTACTCTCACACTTCCAAGCATGGTTCTTTCCATCCCTGTATGGTATCTCCATCCACTCATGATGGTCCCTATGCCATCTCTCCCTCCTCAAATAGAGGGATTACTGATGAAGATTCCAGTCAAGGCTCCTACCACACCACCCCCACCCCCAGCTAGCAGAAACACCACCCCTACTAGGGGAAGAAGAAACAAGAAAGAGCCCACAAATCCACTTCCTCCTCAAGCTCAACCTCCTTGTGCACCATGTGAAAGAGAAGGACACCCCACTAACAGATGTCCCACTCTTCCTGAGTTACACAATATAATCTAGCTCCCATGAGAAACCACATTACTTGCCACTCCACCAAGTACGTCCCCTACTACTATGGAGTCCTCAACCATGCACAATAAAGGGTTGCGAACCAAATTTGCTTGCACCATCTGTTTAGAGTATGACCACTACACTCATCATTGTCCAGCTCTACCTCAATTTTGCCAAACGTTAGCCGTAGTACGCCAAAAATATCGAACAGATCCCTCTCATCCACCCTCTACTATGACTCACATTACTGATATTCAATATATTTCATCGTCAGTCCCCGAGCGAACGAGGTACCCTCCATAGTATCGAGACATTCAATTTATGACCAATAGTCCTTCACACACGGTACATGATATCCCGTGTACGTGCTCACCACTTGAGGACAATAATGCTTACCCATTGACAGTTCCCCTTGTCACCTCCCAAGATCCCCTGTATTCTCACATTTTTTATTGCGATGAAGATATCCTGGAGGAACTGACTATCCCTTATTGCCCTTGGAATGCACTCCATCATTGAGAACTTTTTCTCTCACAAGAGGTCTTTCACCTGCCTGATTGGTAGCCCAAGCTCTCGTAATATTCCAAGTCACCTCACATCACTCTTGCCAAACCAACAATAGTGACAGGTACAAATGAGGTGGCATTGTGGGCCCACCAACCATATATAGCCCCTTTTTCCCAACTTCCACACTCTATTACAAGAGCCCAGAGCCTCCGTTTTTCGATATGTTTTGAGCCACGAGATCCTGGTCCTGCCATCTACACATTCACATTCTCCGGGTCACCATCTGCACTTGGCCCTGGAGGAGATTTTTTTCACATCACGTTCAGGTACACATGCTCATGTTCTTTATCATCAGATATTGTTCATGTCGGGTATTTGGTTTTCATGTGTGCAGGTACTTGTTTCACAATTTGTCAGCCCCTTCAGGTATATGTTTGACACTGGCATGTAATTATTCCCTCTGTAAATCAATTGCATATCCCAGTCATATCCCCTGACATTTACCTTTAGGGTCCCTACATCCTACTCTGCAATACCTTTACCTCTGTTGCATTTGGGTACTGTCAACCGGTAGCACTCTCCCCCACATGAATTGTCCCATTCATAGTTCCCCATGGAAACTTGGCACTCATGCTAATTTCATCCCCTAGGGATGGGAGTCCCGATAGTCTTATGCACTTTTGAGAATGAACCTCATACTTCTTCTCATCATATTGCTAACTTTCCCAATGGACTCCCAACTCATATCATCTCGGTTCTGTTGACTGCACCTCTGTAGTATCATTAGCCCTCCATATTACCCACCATCAGTTTCCCCATATGCAGATTGTACTCCATTCATTTACCTAATACAAAAACCCACCCATGGGATCCCCACCCTCCACCAGTTCTCTTTCACAACTTGCGCCCTAATAGGCCAAGCCATCTTTCACTGGGGCACCCATTTCTATATCTGTACACTCAACCCAAATTATTCTTTATTTCTTTGGTAGTTGTAAAAAGACTTTGTTTCTAGCATAGACTTAGTTTTTTCTTCATCACCCTTGATGGATTTATTTTCCATGGAAAAGTAACCCATGTCGCCCTTGGTTGGGGCATCCCCTCGTTTTTCATTCCAACATCATGCACAAACCATGAGTAACCCAATTTCATGTACCCATGATCTTTGAGTTTGTCCACTTTGTTAGCCTCTGGAATAGTCTAACCCCATATGTAGTCGTCCCCCTGACACTAGATATAGTTTTATGGTTGCTACCAATCATCCTTCAAAATTCCCTAACCAAGGGAAGTTTTGAGTCTCACAGAATCTTGACTTCGTTCATGTTACCCGTCAGTACCTGATATCACCTATTACTCAGTGGATTTCATGAAGTCCTTTTCTTCTTGGAGTTGTGTATCCCTTCTTGTAGACACCAACACATTTTCTAGAAGGGCGACAATATCGTGACTTTCATTACCTTTATAATGAGGAGTCTCAGATGACACAAAGAGAATCATCATTTCTCTATGATTCTGTTGACCCCCATAACATTCGACTTCAACAAACTCTCATGTTATAGTGGGTCTTACTATGTGACTATTGTAGTTGTTTCATACCAACTGAAGTCCTCTTAATTCATTAGGCCATCAATTCCTACGAGTCATCGAAAATTCTTACAGTTGTCCTTGCCTCACTTCAGAGTCCGTTCACCATTCATAACTCTCATATGTCGTTATCAACCGCCCCTGAGGGCGCTGCAGTTATCTACATCAACATACATATTCAATTACAATCACATTTTGGTTTCATGACATGAGCATGGGGCAACAGATTTTCATTTTTCTCCCTTGAGAAAGGTTTGGGTCCCACAGTTTTCCCTCTCCCTCTGGCAGATCTCTCTTGCAATTCCTCTCTTTACTCTTCATCACAATGACACTCTCAACAAAATAAACATTGATGCATTTTGACTATACGTATGCTCATAACCTCACACATCAGAGGGCATCTGTTATCACTGAAAAATCATCTGCGACATCGCACTCAAATGATCGAAGAAACACATCAATTCCAACAACAATTAGTCCACCTACATCACTATAATGTATCCAGAAGGAAAAAAAAATATACAAATGGGTCAAAAAATTAAAGTGTACAGACTCACCAAAGGAGGTACATGCACAATGCACAACATGCGCGGGCCAACATAGCCTTCAGTGCACACAATGCACAAAATATGCGACTATCTATAAGAAAATCCACACACTTCTATGAATTGTCCATTTATGGATCTTGTCAGCTCCTCAACCACTTCTAGTCCACCCCCCAAAGCGATTTGACACTCATATTTGAGTGAAATCTAGATGGGAGGTTGGTCAAGGACTATAGGGTGCCATAAAAGGCCCCTTGTTCACACTATGAACTAATTACATTTTACCATGTATGAATGCTATAAATAAGAGCCATGGGTGTGCTAAGAAGCCAAGATCTTCAAGATATTGTTATGCTGCAATAATTCTTCCTTGAGAATCCTCTTTTCTCTTAGAAGCCTTCAAGAACCATTGCAATAGGCCATTCCACTCACTTCTTGAGAGAACATGCATTGTTTATCTTTACCATTTTCTATTTCTTCCATTGTAAAGAGTGAAGAAATCTAAATTAGGGAACTCAAGAGCCCTCCCAAGGAGGAAGAGGGGACTCATAAGTCCCTAAACTTTCTCTACAGTGTTTTTCCTACTAATCTATTGATCCATTGGTAACATTATGTTGGTCATTGTTTTATTTTAATGGTTCTAAGTTTCTCATGCTTTCTAACATTTATTTCTTAGTTGTTTTAGTTTATTTCTTTGTTTATACATGTGTTTGGTTTATCTAACCCACTCACAAAACTCTTGTCTTATCTAGTAGGCTCATCTAGACATGCAAGTGTTGTTGTTTTACTCACCCAAGTGACAAAACCAACACAACACAAAGCATTCATAATAGTTAAACAACATTGGTAAAACGACATTTATAATAGTTAAATGTAGTTGGAAACATGAACTAAAATTAACAAGGCTAGCAAATTTATAACTTGTGAGTTGTTTTGAACCAGTACATAATGCAATAAACATAATATTTGTTATCAAATTATGTAATGTTAGCCTTGTATTTCCATTTAATTTGGAATGATAGTTTGAGGCTATATCATTTTTAATATGAATTCCATTTCAAAATTAGGAGGAACAATAGTATGAGGAAGGGAAAACAATTCTATTTGGGAACTAGGAGGAATGATACTATGAGCCAGCTAGGGAATTGTTGAAGTGAAATTCTTTTTAGAAAAGGACTGACATCACTAGAATGTTCGAACATGGGTGTTATATACCTTGAAATCATCTAGTGGAGTAGGTAAAAGTTGTTGAGTAATGGAAGTGAATAAATGAAGATCACAAATAGGCAATGAATGCTAAGTTGTAGTAATTGACATTACTTGCTAGTAGTTTCCACCATGTAAAATTGGAAAACCATAATTTTTTTATGGTTTTGTTATGCCTATTTATTCAGTGTTGGGGTCAGAGGAAAACATAGTGCAAATTTTAGCTCACTATCATGTTGTTGAAATTTCTCCAAAATCCTTACACTGTTGTTGAACACTCTTGTTGAGAGAACACATAATTTATAATGTATTTTAACAATTTAATAATACCCTACCCATGTTTTAGAGTGTGGGGTTTTTTCCCCATAAGGGTTTTCCCCTTGAAATCATTGTTTAATGGTTCTATATTTCGATGTTGTTTATTACTACAATTGTGTTGATTTAATTTCTTCATATTCTTCTGTTATCGATTAGTATAGGAAGCGTATTCTACATTTCCGCTTCTTTTCTGCATCTCCACTTCTTTTCATTTGGTATTAGAGCTTGATCACCTCTGATCCAAGGTGTTAGGGACAATGTTTTTTGATCTAATCTTGGTTTGAGTGGGAGATTGTGCAAAATGAAATCTTGTTGTAGGGAAATGGAAAGCACATCTAGATTATGAATGGAGAAGTTTAATGGCACTAACTTTGAGCTATGGAAACTCAAGATGGAGGATCTTCTCATAGATTAATATTTATGGAAAGTAGTATATGGAACCAAGCCCAATGGTATGAAGGATGAAGAGTGGGTGGTGTTGGAGAGAAAGGTGAGAAGCCTTATGAGGCTCTGTGTGGGCAATTTAGTATTATTAAACAAATTTTTTGAAGAAAAAATAGCAACAAATTTTTGGAAAAAGTTGGGGAATTTGTATCAAGCTAAATCAAGCTATACTTGCCCACATGAGTCCTCACACTTTACATACTAATTCTCTACCTCTCTCTCATTAAAGAACACACACAAAAACTAAGAATAAAAAGAGGGTCCTTTATGCAGATCAATCACCTATGGAACTCACTCCCTTTATTGTATTCTTGCCTTTGGATCTATGCCCCTGTCTCTTGTTTTAATGCTTACGATTAAAAGGCTTCCAGACCTATGAATTTACAACATTCATCTTATTAAAAGTATAAACAACCGAACAAACAAGCAGCTACAATTTCCTGACTTGACCTTCTTGTCAGTTGCTCAGTTTTCTTTCAGTGTTCCCTTTCCCCCGTTTTGGGGGTATGCTAGTTAAATATATGTAGAGGTCTACAATGTGTGTAGGAGAAGAATGTGGATAGTCCTTCCCTTGAAGCTGTTATCTTTTTTTAATGGGTGAGTGGACATCACAAAAGTGCTCATTAAAATTATGAAATGGAATGGTTTTTATTAAATGTATAAATAAGTAGAGTAAAATGGCATATTTTTAATTAAAAGTACAATGACATTAAATTATAAGTTAAAGATGACCATGTGTCGGTTTATAGATTTTTTTTAATTAAATATTTTAATATAACAATTTTTATTAAAATCATATAAAAATTGTCATTTTATTGTACTCCACCAATAAAAATTAGATATTTAAAATTTTATAAATTAATAAAAACATTTTTGTTTTTATAAAAATTAAAATTAATTAAAAAAAAACAAACTTTTGAAATATTTATACAATCTTAACCAACTAATTAAAAATCAATACTATTTGAAAAAAAAAAACAATTACAATATACACTACCAGATATAATAAATATCACAATGCATTCTTGATTGTATGCTTTTAGACAATGCCAATACATACAACACTGAGAAGGATATTTTTACACTCTAGTCAATGTAATATAGATCTCATTGTTTGGTAGAGAATCCAATCATATGATGGTATTAATAAACTATAAACTCAAAGGGAAGGACCAACCATTGTGCAACATGATGGTATTAGTATGTTTGTTAGAATTTTCAATGTGATTATTTGTTATTGCTTGTAAATCAATTATCTACAACACCACATGGAAATTTTGCAATGATAAACATGTTCATTTAGACAAAGCTTACTTAAGAAATAGAGAGAATGTAAAACCAACTCACAATGCCTAGAGGTGGAGGAAGCAAATCCAATCTTTGTTCAATTAATCAATGATAAGTACAATACACATATGATGACATTCGGTTTGAAACAGTTGGAGCCAAACTCAACTAATCACTGCAACTAATCTCCATTATTTCCAAGTCTCCCCTTTAATGGAGAAAGGATTGACATCCACACCTAACATGTCTCTAAACAGTTCAAATTTTATCTTCCCAAGAGGCTTAGTGAAAAAATCAGCAGCATTTTCACTAGTATTACAATACATTAAAGAAATGTCATTAGACTTCATCTTTTCTCGAACAAAATGGAACTGAGAATCAATGTGCTTTTTCCTTGAATGATAAACTGGATTATTTTCCAACTTGATTGAGATGTTGTTATCACATTTGATTATCGTAGCTTTCCTTTGTTCTTCTCCAACATCTTGAAGTAGTCTTCTCAACCAAACAACTTCACAAGTTGCTGCACACAACACTTTATGTTTTTCCTCAGTGGATGACAAAGATACAATAGGTTACTTCTTACTGCTCCATGAAACAATCATGGATTCAATACCAAAGGCATAACCTGTAGTAGATCTCGGATCATCCAGATTGCTAGCCTAGTCTAAATCTGAGTAACTTGTAATCTCAACATCGAATGAATCAATATATTTAATACCATAATCAATTGTGCCTTTGAGATACCTGAGTACCCCTTTCACTTCATTCCAATGGATTTCTAGAGGTTTTGCCACAAACTGACTTAAAACACTAACAAAGTATGCTATGTCAGGTCTGGTTGTAGTGAGATAGTTCAATCTTCCCACCATTTGTCTATACACTATATCATTTACCTCCTTCGAACCATCATCATAGTAAATTTTCGTGTTCTGCTACTTTGGAACATAATAAAATTTGCACTAATCCATTTTAAACTTCTTAAGTACTTCTCTGACATATTTACCCTGAGACACAAAGGTTTGACCAACATTTCTCCAGAATTCAAGACCGAGGCAGTAATGTAACTCACCGAGATATTTCATTTCAAATACCCGTGACATATTTCATTTTAAATCATCAACACATAAAGAAATCAATACAACATGCCCCTTTTCATCAAACTTGGTATACATATTTGGATCACTTTTTCTCCTCATAAAACCCTGTTGAAGAAAGAAGGAATTTATCTTCTCATACCATGACCTAGGTGCATGTTTCAGTCCATACAATGCTTTCTTTAATTTACACACTAAATGTTCTTGACCACTTTTCACAAACCCCTCTAGTTGAGTAAGGTAAACCTCCTCCTTTAACTCACCATTCATAAAAGTAGACTTTACATCTAATTGGTGAAGCTTCCAATGGTATTTTGTAGATAGTGCAATTAACATTCTTATAATGTTTAATTTAGCTACTGGTGCAAATGTTTCTACATAATCAATGCCCTCTTTCTGTGAATACCCTTTTTCCACCAATCTGGCTTTATATTTATCTATACTACCATTTTCTTTGAATTTAGGTTTGTATATCCATTTACACCCTATGGGATTTTTATCTTTAGGCAATTTAGTCAATTCCCAAGTTTTGTTTTTCATTATAGAGTCATATTATTCCTCCATTGATTTTATCCACTCTTCATGTTCATTAGCTTCATTAAAATCCATGGGTTCTATGACATTTGAAATGTTACTCATTAGGGCATAATATTTATACTTTTCAGGTGGACGAACCTGTTGTGAAGATCTTCTCAATTGGATGGTGACTTCTTCTCCGTTTTGTGAAGATTCGTATTCACTGCTGGATGTATCCATGTCATTGGCTCCCTTTTCTTGCTGCTTCTCTTCTTTGACCTCTTCATCTTCAAGAAGTACATGCCATCCTCCATGAAAATTTTCTTCATTGTTTCCTTCTGCATGTTCATGGAAAATTACATCTCTACTTGCAAACACTTTGTGAGTAGATGGATCAAACAATTTATATGCTTTAAATTTTGAAGAGTACCCTATAAAAATACATTTGGTAGCATTAACATCAAGCTTCTTCCTATTCTCCTTTGGAATATGTGCAAAGGCTTTACACCCAAATATCCTCAAATTATTAACTGCTGGTTTAGAATCATACAAGGCTTCGAAAAAAGTTTTATGATCAAGACACCTTGTTGGAATTCTATTATTTAAGTAAACAATAGTGCTAATGGCCTCAACACAAAAATAATTTGAGGGATTCTTACCTTTCATCATACTTCATGCACACTCCACGAGAGTTCTATTTTTTCTTTCTGCAACTTCGTTCTGTTGTGGAGTGTGGGGTACTGTAAATTGTTGTACTATTCCATGATCTTTGCAATACTTGATGAAGTTCCCTAATCTGTAGTCTCCCCCTTGATCTGAGAGGACGATTTTGATGGTTTTTCCCGTTTGCTTCTCCACCATGTTTTTAAATTCCTTGAAGTATTAAAAAACATCACTCTTTTTCCTAAGGAAATAAACCCATGTGTATCTTGTGCAGTCATCAATAAATAACAAAAAATAATAATCACCACCTAAGGACCTTGTCTGCGTTGGTCCAAAAACATCCGTATGTATAAGTTCTAATACATCTTTCTTTCTCCTATCAGGATTAGAGGGGAATTCATCTCTGTGCATCTTTCCTAATGCACAACCTTCACAAGAAGCATACACATTCTTCAACATAGGGAGTCATTCAACCATACTTTTTTTTTGTAATAACAACAAATAATGGTAATTAATGTGAACATACCTTTGGTGCCAAAGAGTTTCTGTAGGCATAGTTGCAGAACTCAATGCTTGATGATTCTTGCTGGTGACATGAAGTTTGTACAGACCTCAAACTTCGACTCCTACGGAAATAATATTGTAACGATCCTGCAAGTCCTTCACTATACAATGTGTCTTGAAGAATTAGACGTTAAAATTATGATTTGTAATGGTGGACACATAAATCAATTTTTTCTTTATCCTAAGGACATACAAAACATTACGAATGTGTATGATAGTACCATTAAGAAGTGTTACTGGAAATCTCCATATCCCTCGATCTGATAAGAACAATCATCTCCAAGACAAATATGGGCACCATTATGTGTTTCTTTAAAGTTTATATACCAATTCTTGTTACATGTCATGTGAATTGAAGCTCCAAAATCAACAAACCATGCATCGACATCATCAGTTTCAACAAACAATGCAGCCTTAGACACAAAAAATTTGAGATCTTTTGAATCAATATTCGGGTTTTCTTCTGCAAAGTGTTCTGAATGTTTTCTATTTTTATGCCTAGCCTCATCATCATTTTTCTTCTTATATCATTTTCTAGAAAGATGCCTAGTCCTACCACAATAGAATCACTTAGGTTCATTTATATTCGATGGCATACCTCGATTTGGATTTGGAAATGACTTCCTCTGAAATGAACTTCCTCTTCCTCCTTCTCATGGTTTCCCTTTAGGCAATCTCTTCTTTGTCCATAGTGCTAAATCTGAATTCCGAGGTTTCAAATTCGTGCGCCTCTCTTCCTCTTGCAACAATATACCTGTCAGTTCCTCAAAAGTAGGAGCTTTCTCCCTCTCTGCAAGGCTTGTTATAAACATTTGATAGTCCTCTAACATTCCATTTAGGGAAATTATGACAAGATCATTATTTGACACTTTTTCTCCTATATCTCCCAATTGATCTTTCATGTCTTTAATTCGCCCAAGAAATTACTAACAGACTCATTTATATCCATTTTAATACTTATCAATTTACTCTTTAGGAAAATAATGTGATTTGTATTATTAGTTTGATACAAATCTTTAAGTACTTTCTAGGTTTCACTAGAAGTCTTAGCATCTCTAATATGCAGAATTATGATATCTTTAACATAAATTCTCAATAATACCTTGGCTTTGTTCTCCCATTTATCCCAATCTAGGATTGTTGCCGTAGTTGCACCTGCAGTCACATTGGGTCGCGCTTCATGTCCTTTCGCGACTGTCCATATGCCATAAGCTTCCATCAAGGTTTTCATTATGAATTTCCAATTGATGAAATTCGAGCCATCTAAATTGTTGGCTTCATTGAGGTAGGTTTCAGCAAGTGGATTCACCATCCTTCCAAACTCTTTCACGCAGAAAACTCGCAGCAAGATACCTCAGAACAACAATAAAACTTATAGCTCAGAAAGAGATCTCCTATTTATTTCTTTATCGCCACACGATGCAAAATCGTAGCCTCATGATTCATATCACCACACGATGATTTTCTAAACTAGATGCGCCAGAGAAAGTCATAAATTATGTGTTCATTTATTGAGATTGGGGTCAATGTAACACATGCAACTTACTATCTAAGGAAGTCTTTTGAAAGCGAGCTTCTGGAGGCTAGCAGGAAGGCTGCAGCGCTGGTTTGAGAACTGGGGAGAAATATCAACAATATGTAGAAACCCAACATACCCAAACTGTTACTCGAGAAGGTGCACACAACCGCAAAGCGCCTCCAAAGAAATATTGAAGAACAATCATATCTCCTACTCAATTACAAGCCCATAATTATAATTTCTCCATAACTCAGCCATGAGTCTCCCCTTAACGACCCCCGATCATCGATGGATGACAAGAATGATTTGCAATTGAACTATGAACCTGGTGGAATGTAACACCGTGTTTCCCCTAGTTTGTAAATATAACTATATTGGCCAAGAAACTATGGAAAACTCAAAGGTGTGAATGTTTGATTTGATGGACCTTTGTATAAAAGGTTGAGGAATGTATATTATGTTAATTTAATAGAAAATGGATATGTGTTGCATGACTACTAGAAAGGGGATTTGCTAAGAGAGACCATGAATGCTATGAAAAATATGGTGGAGGGGACCATGAATGGTTGCGTTAGCCTCCACCGAACCAATACTTTGCTGGATTTAATTTCTCAGGATTAGAACAACCCTCTAACCTAGGAATGAATTACAGTTAGGTTGGTAGGTGGGAATACCTCCTCAAGAGCTAATGAGGGGATGGGGAAAACCGCCCATCTGTAAGGCTTCTATACCTAACCACATATGGGGAATTCAAGCCACACACAATCTTGCTGGAAAAGGAAATAATAGAAAGCATGGGGGTTAGAGAGGAAAATCTGCGAAGAGTGTAGAGACGAGAGACCAAGATCTTGGGTTTAAGGGAGAACTATGAAAAGAGTGTGTTCTGATCATAGGAAATGGAGACTGAGATGAAAGAAGGAGAGTAACCATCTTCCCTATCTATTTCTAAGCCGAAAGAAGAGATTCAATCTCAAAGAATTATGGTCTATCTCATGGGTGGATAGTGGTAAAATCCATTAGGAGTGACTGATCCCATGGTTGGGTAGAAACGAGCACCCCTTCCAGCAGTTGCTTCATGTTATCTGGTTCTGATAATCGTTTCCATACTTTATGTGTTGAATTGGGAATTAATGGTTGCATGCATGTATTTACATATCTGTAAATGGTTTCTACATTGAAAAGGTTATATTATATATATATATATATATATATATATATATATATATATATATATATATATACATACATACATTGGCTTCCTTGAGAACTTATGCTTCTGCTTTTCCCATATGCTCCAGTTTAACTCTCAAAGGTGTTTTCCCCAAGGATCTACCTCACAGCTCCGGAATTGGAGAAAGCCTCTTGGCGCTGTTACTATCTCGGTAACCTCACGAGTTTACACTGCCATGTTTCATAATTTAAGGTTCTGTGAATTAGGAAGGCGTTTCCTTCAAACCAGTAGCCTGAGAGAGATTGAACTTGTGCCCACGACCTTAACTAAAACCCGGCTAAGAGTAGAGCTCATAGCACGAGAGTCATCTGAAGGTCCATGTGACCTGGGTCTAGGAACCCTATGCTAAGACCAAAAGGAGATAGTTCGTAATGGATTCAGATTTTTGGGATTTCGACACCTGGAATGTCAAACTTCATGATATTTAAAGTTACTTGTTGGCACAGGGGCAGACCCAGGGTTCAACTCTAACAATGCACCAACAATCCCTAACTACTGGCCCTTTTGGCAACACCTGTGAAGCAGATGCAGTCTCACCTGAAGTAGTGATAGGGGGTTGTAGGACACAGGTGTCTACAACCAGAGGAAATGCAAAGTGATTCCAAATACAACACAAACCAATCTAGAGATCCTTTACCACACTTAAACCTACTTCGCAAGTTATACCTTATATCCAACATATCAATGCAATAACAATATATCAAAAGGAAAATAAAACATCATCAATCACATAGAACAACAAGATATACGTGGTTCACCCTCTCCCTAGGGCTATGTCCACATAACTGTATTTCTTGATATATTATGTGGAAACATATAGTTCTATCTATGCACTTAGCTGCAAATATCTCTCTCTCTCTTTCTCTCTTTTCCCTTCCCTCCCTGCGCACCCAGCTATAGAGTCGATCTTCACACCCAGCTGAAGATCTTACAATACAGTCTCAATACTTCTCTAACAACAATAATCAACAATGAACAATCATCGTCATAGTACTAATGAACCAACTATTGAGCAACCCTCTCGACTCTCTTAGACCTTTATTTATACATTACATAGAAAAGTCTAGGTGTCAAAACCCTAGATCTAAAACCCTAGGTCCAAAACTCTAGGTCCAAAAACCCTAGGTCCACTTGAGCCGTATTTTCAGGGTTTCTCCGGCCTGTCCTTCCTTATCTTCCGCGAGGTGCTCCAAAGCACTCGTTGATGTATTTTTCTACTTATTGAGTTATCCACGATCTATCTTCCTTATTGCTTTATCTTCCTCGATCTTCTCTTCCAACAACTAGCTTTTCCTTTATTTTCTCCTTATTTTCCCACTTTGACCCTTCTTTAGTTTATGTGCCTTCCGCGCAGTTTGAACTTCGCCTTTCTTCCTTGATCTTCACTTCCTTACCTAACCAAGGGCCAACAGGCCCCCAACACTCACATGTGACTTGTCCCGAGTCACTGCAAGATTGAACCTTCTGTCTCACTTCGACTGCAGACTACATGGAGTAGCCTATGCTTTATGCTCTATCCCTTCCCATGTTTGTGCATAATGTATTTTCTGTGTCTGGTACCCAGTTTCAACTACACCTGGTACCTAGACCCTTCTTCCTTACTTTTACTGAGAGTTGCGAGGCAGCTGGTTGTCATAAGACAATTTCAACCGACTCCCATTTACCAAACCTTCTTTCCATTCTCCATTAAGGGTCTTCAGTTGTGTGGCTCCTCCTTATGTGACATAGGAAACCTCAAATGGCCCAAGCTAATGTGTCATGAAATTCCCTAGATGCTTCATGAACATGCTGTCATATAACAATACCAAGTCTCCTTACTTGAATGCCTTCCTCTTGATATGTTTGTCATGATAAGCCTTATCTCTTTCTTTTTGTACCTGCTGATGAAATCCTGCAATGAACCTATCTTCCTCTAGTTCCAGTAACTATGCAAGCCTGTCTTGAATAGTGCCAGTGTCATCCATACCTGTAAATATTGCAATTATTAAGCTAGGAACCAAATATTCCATAGGTACCACTACTTCCAATTCGTATACCAACTTGAAGGGAGTCTATGTTGTCATCTTCTTGCAAGTAGTTCTATAATCCCATAGTACTGCTGGAATTATTAAATCCAAATCATCTCTGTAAACACTACAAATTTTAGTCATCATTGTCTCCAAGATCTTATTGAAATCTTCGATTGTACCATTCTCCTGTGGGTGGTATGGGGTTCTCTTCTGATGGTGAACTTCAAATTCCCGAGTCAAGGCTTCAATAGTTTTGTTGATGAAGTGTGTTCCTTGATCACTCATGAGTATCTTTGGGCGTCCAAAACTTGTTATGATATCCTCAAAAATGAACTCACAGCTGTAGCTGCACTACAATCCTTAACTGCTCTTGCTTCTGCCCATCTGGTCAAATACTCTATCACAGTGATAATGTGTCTCGCTCTTGTGGGCCTTCCTGGTGGGTTAATAGGTCCCACAAAGTCAATGGCCCACTTCTTGAATACCTGTAATGTTAATTGTGATGCCAAAGGAATCTCATCCCTTCTAGAATGATTTCCTACTCTTTGACATACATCGCAGGCTCTGTAGTATTCCTTAGCATGCTTATGTAAAGTAGGCCACCAAAGGCCATCTCTGAGAATCTTCTGCGTTGTTTCTTTCCATGCATAGTTTCCTCTTGCAATGCCTTCATGTGATTCTGCAAGAATCAATGGTCTTTCTGCCTCCATAACACATCTCCTCAAGATCTCATCTGGTCCCATCTTATATAACTGTCTAGATATAAGTTGAAAATCGACAGCGTGAACTACCAACTGTTTCTTCTGCATAACTGTATATTCACGGGGTGCCATCCCCGTGGATAGGAATTGAAATATCTCGATGAAGTGATCATCTACTTTTCTGATGGCCAACAACTGTGCATCTGGTAGTGTATCCTCTAGACTAGTAGGTTCCTCCCCATATTCTGACTTTGATAAGTGATCAGGTTCTTTATTCATTCTCCCTAGCTTGACCACAATATCAAAGTCATATTCCTGGAATAGTAGTAGCCATATGCATATTCTTCCCCCCAACAATGGCTTGTTGACTAAGTATTTCAATGCAGAATGGTCAGTGAACATCTTAAAATATCCTCCCAACAAATAGTGTCTAAACTTCTACAGTGCATATACCATAGCCAAGCCTTCTCTTTCAGTCGTAGTATAGTTCCTCTCCATTGTAGAAAGCTTCCTGCTAACAAAGGCTATGGGGTGGTCAATGTCTCCTACACCCGACTATGCTAAAACTGGTCCTAATGAAATGGACAGAGAATCAACATGGACATTGAACTACTTACTCCAATTTGTAAAAACCAAGATTAGTGTAGTGACCATTTTATTCTTTAGTGTGTCGAAGTTCTGCTGGCATTCTTCTATCCATTGGAAATTACTGTCTTTCTTTAATAGCTTCTCCATAGGTGTTTTTATCTATGCATAACCCTTAATGAACTTTCTGTAGTATCCAGTGTGTCCCAATGTAGTGCGCAACTGTCTGACATAAGTAGGGAGAGGTAGATCAACAATGATGTCAATCTTGGAAGTATTTACCAACAATCCCTGCTTACACACAATGTGCTCGAGCAACACTCCAAAGGGTGAAAATAAAATGCAGTTTTTCAAATTCAAGGCAATATGACATTGCCTACACTTATCTAAAATCAATATTAAACATTCAATATGGTCTTTCAGTAGGCTAAGGATAGTCCAATCATCAAAATAAGCTTCCATAAACTTGTGTAAAAAGTCCTTAAATGCTTTGAACACCACCCTGGAAAATATGGATGGTGCATTCTTCAATCCAAAAGGAATCACAATATACTGGAACGACCCTCATTATGTTGCAAATTTGGTCTTATGTCAATCTTCCTTAGCAATTATGATCTGGTGATAACCTGAAAAATCCATCTGTGAATGAGTAGACCTCCTGTCCTCCTACGTTATCGAGAACTTCATCAGTAAAAGGTGTAGGGAACGGGTCATGTAGACATGCATCGTTCAACTTCCTTAGATCTATACAAATTCTGATTTCTCTTGACTTCTTATCTTGGACCACCATAGGGATAATCCATTCAGATTCTTCAATAGGTTTTATGATTTTTGCTTCCAACATTCTATCCAATTCAATCCTAACTTTTTGATTATATTTGGGATTTAGTGTGTAAGGTCTCTGCTTGATAGGTCTTGCATCTTCTCTTGGAGGGATCTTCATTTCTCCCATGGGCCCTTTAATGTCCTTCATATCTGTGAAATTGGTTGGAAACAAGTCCTTATATTCAAGTAATAGTTCTGTGATCTTGCTAATAGTGGTATCATCCCAATAGTCTCCCACATTTTCCATATTAGGTGCTTGTTCTGTTCCAATATTAACTTTCTTGATTTTAATAGGTTGTCCAACAAAGGGTAATTCACTCCCAGGCCCTTCTATGTCTCCGTGACCTTCAGTTTCTACAATGTTTACATATCTAGGGTCATCATCCTCATCGACATTAATATTGTAGCAATCTTGTAACTATTGAAGAGGTGCAGTCCATTCATCTTCTTCTTGCTCAAAAGGGAGGTGAGGTGCCTCTTGAAAGACTTTTTGTCTTACAATTTGTAAATCTCAATCTACTGTAGGGTATTGGCTCTCAAATAAAAACGTAGCTATAAAGTTATGATTCATACCATACCAGTCTGTAGTGATGAGACACAGTTCTTCTTAAAGATACCATTTGATAGGCGTAGTATCCAAGGTGTTAATGAACTTACGCACCCACTATTCTTTAGGAATGTTGCTCCAGGATTCCTCATAACTTCGCATGTGGTCCTTAGGACAACTATGGCCTATGTATCAAACTTCACATCCTTCTGCTTGATCTGAAAAGCACATTGTCAATAAGGTGTGACATTGTGTCCACTCCATGATGTTCTTCTTATGTGATCCCCACCATCTAGCTGTTGTGGCTTTCAAGGCTTCATCCAGTGCCAACATCCTTTGTTGTAATGGTACAATTTTCTCAAATTCATCTAGAAATGTCTCTAAGTGATTCAAACCATCAAATGTTGGAAGAGTGCTTACTTCTATGTCGATCCAGCAAACTTCTCTAGTTAGTCTATCACATCGCCATGTGGGGACTTCATACATCCTTTTCTGCCAATTTTCTAATGCCTCTTCTGAATCTGATGAACATGCACTTTCATTTCACTAGTTGAGATTTCCATCTACTGTAGGATTAATGTAATCATGTTGTCTTGCTGTCAGCTTGTAAATGTTCTCTTTCTCATATGCATGGTCTTCTTCCTTGATAGGTTCTGTGTATCTGCAACCTTCATACGGGTCCAGTGGTGTAATGAATTTAAGACCATTACCTTCAAATGTTATTCGTCTCTTCTTTAGGTCAACAATAGTCGAATTGTTGAAATCCCAATCAATTCCTAACAACACAGGATAGGGACAACTATCATCAACAATCTCAATTACTTCAAAGTCTGCAAATGTCCTTACCCCATCAACGTCTACATGGACATGCTCTAGTCTTCCAAAGGGACTCACCACTTATTGGTTAGCCATATTGAGCCTAATAGGAGAGTAAATCAGTCTAGGTTTTCCCATCAGTGCCCAAGTATGCTTTGTCATAACATTGACTTCTGATCCTAAGTCGAGGACCACATAATCCACGTCGCAGTCTCCAATATGAGCACTAAGGTGTAATTCCTTGGTTTTTATTCTTTTCCTTGATACTTGGTTCACATATCTACTCAACATAGGATCTATTCTCCCAATTTCATACTGTCTTACTAGGTGTTGTAATTCTTGTACAAATTTTTCATCTTTAATCAAATTGATATAGGTATATAAGAAGTCCATGAGCTTGCTTACCTCTTTTCCTTGTTTAGATATAGAAGATTGATCAAATGCTCCTGGCATTTCACATTCCCTTAATTTTGGTTGTGCCTTAGATTAAGAAGCTTGTTCTCCTGCAAATTCTTTCCTTGCTTCTTCAAAAGTATGCTTCTCCCTCCTTGGATCAAACAACTGTGCCTTCTCTGCAGCTCTTCTGATCCCTTCTTCTTCTACAGAATTTTCTGGGGTCACTTTTTCTTTTCCTGTAACAACACCTCCTCTACTAATAACAATGAATTTGGGGTCTTCACCACGAGGTTCTACTGATATTAGTTGAACATGTTGGTTTCCTCCTCGTCTCTCTTGGAGTTTGGCCAACAATACTGGACAATATTCAATGACATGATCAAACAAATTACAGTAGTTGAAAGTGGCACAAGGGTTCTGACAATCCCTTGCCAAATGTCCTGGTTGGGCTCAGTTATAGAAAATAATATGACCTCTACCTCGACCACACCTCCTCCTCATCCTCTTCCTCTGAATCCACCACGAGGGTTGAAGTTTCCTCTTCCCGGGGAGTTGAACTGTGCATTGTTTCCCTCTTGCCCTGTTTCTCCTTGAATCCTATATGTATCCCTTTATCTTTCATGCAAGAGATCATAAGCCCTACAATCCTTCTCATCGTGTACCATAGACTTAAAAAATGTACAATAAATATTGGTAAGTGTTTGGACACATTTTTTCATATAATAACATTCACAAGGGCGATGTCTCATTCTACATACCTCACACCAGGGTACAATATCCTACTTCAAAGGGCTAGGTGCTCTAGAGGCCAAGTATTCATGAAATAGGGGAAAATACTTTTTGCCATGGCTCTCTGATTTACATCTGATACACCAGATATCTTCTCTTTTCTCTTTTCCTTTATCTTTCTTCATATCTTCGACTTGTAAATATAAACTAGTTAACTGATTCAATATTTGACTCATACCCGGGATGGATTCTCCTACAGGGGCTGCTTCTAGTTTCATGGAGATCTCCAATGCTTCAGCCTATGAAGAAACCTTATGTTGCATCAGAGGAACTATGATGTGTGGTAGGAGAGCATCAATGAACCATTCTTTATTCTGTTCGTTTGGGATCTGAAAACTCAAATGATCTGTCAGGGTCTTAAACCTCTGATCAAACTCCCAAACAGGTTTAGTGACCTTCTTCTTGATTTCCTTCAAATCTGTAATACATTGTGACTTTGACTTAGGTTTCTTGAATTTCGCACTCAGCGCAGTCTTAACGTCATTCAACGGTTTAGGCTATGTTGGTCCTGAAAAAAACTTCATGTACTAGTTCAGAGCGTGATCCCTCAAAGTAGTACTAATATGAGTTCTCTTAACAGCTTCATCATTGACTTTCTTGATGCTCCATACAACTTCGCATAAGAAATAGTGTTGGTCAGGATATTCAGATTCGTCTCCCCTGAAGATGGGTAACCTCATTTCATTTTCCATAGATCTACCTTGGTTTCTTGATTACGTATGTGCTAAACTGCTTGAAACAACACTTTGATGGCTCTGACTACTTTGGTTACTCTGGTTACTTAATGCTGCTAAAACAACATGAGGAGTAATATTTCTTACTTTGACAGTAGGCGCAGTTCCTGAAGTCTCTGGATCTCCTTGGGGAAGTTCTTCAGATCCTACCTCCTCTATTCTTGTGGACTCTAAATGCTCTTCGTCTGTTAAATCTGCTTCTTCTCCACTATAGAATCCCTCATCTCCATAGTTTTTCTTAAATAGGATCGCAAGAGGAACCTCTCTGAACGGTCTCCCACTGTGAGTGTGTCTAACCTCTATGTCATTGTCGCTATCTGAATTTTTGAGCATTAGATTCACTGTATCTTTAGGATATTGTTCTCATGCAGTAGCATCTTAATTCTCAGCTTCAAAAAGTGTAGGAACTTCCCTCTAGGTCCCTTAAAGAGGTACCTCTCTGCTTGAATATACGATTCGACTCTGTCAATGGAAAACTCAGTAATGTACCTTCCAATAGTGCTATCGAACCAAAGATCCACCACTCTAGACACAACATTATCAACTCTCTTGAACTTCTTGATCAACGTTGTTGTCCAAACCACAGGTGGTCTAGATCTGATCTCAAACTGGGTATCTACTAATCTGGCTAACCACTCATATAACTCCTTATGAACTCCTCCAAATAAAATCTCGTGTATGTCGGTAAAGATGTAACTTCCCAACCAGTCTTGCTAGGGTTCTTGTTCTAGGCTTCAACAAAGTCATTTTCTTGTTATTCTATCCACTTCTGAATTTATGTCTTTGATGGAAACCACCTTGACATTCCCTAAAAAATATCCCGGTCCTGACAACATAACCATTTGTTGGCACAAGGGTAGACCCAGGGTTCAACTCTAACAACGCACCAACACGCCCTAACTATTGGCCCTTTCGGCAACACCTGCGAGGTAAATGTAGTCTCACCCAAAGTAGCGATAGGGGGTTGTAGGATATAGGTGTCTACAACTAGAGGAAATGCAAAGTGATTCCAAATACAACGCAAACCAATCTAGAGATCCTTTACCACACTTAAACCTACTTCGCAAGTTATAGCTCAGATCCAACACATCAATGCAATAAAAGTATATCAAAAGGCAAATAACACAACATCAATCACATAGAACAACAATATATATGTGGTTCACCCTCTCCCTAGGGCTACGTCCACATAAATGTGTTTCTTGATATATTATGTGGAAACATACAGTTCTATCTGCGCACTTAGCTACAGATCTCTCTCTCTTTCTCTCCCTTCCCTCCCTGTGCACCCAACTGCAGGGTCGATCTTCGCACCTAGCTGAAGATATTACAATACAGTCTCAATACTTCTCTCAACAACAATAATCAACAATGAAAAACCACCGTCATAGTAATAATGAACCAACTATTGAGAAACCCTCTCGACTCTCCTAGACCTTTATTTATACATTACATCGCAAAAGTCTAGGTGTCAAAACCCTAGATCCAAAACCCTAGGTCAACTTGACCTTCAGGGCTTCACCAGCCTATCCTTCCTTCTTTTCCGTGAGGTGCTCCAAAGCACTCATTGATGTATTTTTTCGCTTGCTGAGTTGTCCATGATCTATCTTCCTTACTTCTTTATCTTCCTTGATATTCTCTTCCAATGACTAACTTTTCCTTTCTTTTCCCACTTCGACCCTTCCTTGGTTTATGTGCCTTCCGCGCAGTTCAAACTTTGTTGTTCTTCCTTAACCTTTGCTTCCTTACCTAACCAAGGGCCAACATTACCCGAACTCCTTGAGTAACAAGAGACATAAATGAATCAAGAACATGACAAAGGAGATTAATGCAAACCATTCATCAGGAGGAAAACCTATTTCATTCGTCGGATCGACCCAAATACCCACTGGAGTTAACGAATCAAACACCATCCTCTCGATTAGATCGATGGTTGGGAATCATTGCAGAGTGTGAAGGTGAAGTTAGTGGACATGCTAGTTCATGGACCACAATCAACCAACATCGTTGATCTCGTTGCGGATGGAATATCAATGACCATGATTAGATAGATTCGGGCGAGCACTTCACAGATTGTGGAGATTGGGCCCTGTAATTGCTGAGAACTATCAATTTGTGAACGAAGATTGATGGTGGGGAATCATTTCTAAGTGTGAAGGTGAAATTAGCAGATGTTCTAGTTCGCTACTTGTAATTCACCAACACCGTTGTTCTCGTCGGGGTGGAGGATCAATGACCATGATTAGACCGAGTTGGGTGAGTACTTTTCATATTGCAAAGATTGATCTCTCCGATAAAGAGCAAGAATGTTGGGGCCCCACAATCATTGTGAACTGTCGATCAGTGAACAAATCAGTATTGGCTGGATCATGACCATGAAAACCTAAGGGAAGTTGAACGATGATCAGACCAGAGCAACGATGACACATGTCACCCCTGACCGAACTACATGTCAGCCCCTGGCACATGCATACCTCGTCCACGTGGTTGGTGAAATGAATGGGATTCCAGGAGTCTGGGACTTCGAGACTTCGAAGGAACACAAGGAGTGAAGTTCTGAAGTGTCGAAGTTCTAGAGTAGATCCTAGCCATTAGCACAGGAAGGAACGTGGCAATATATTGTTGACTTTGGAGAAGAACACTTTGGAGGAACACGAGGAGTGAAGTTCCAAAGTGTTGAAGTCCATTGGAACCATCTGTTGGGAGGAGGACACGTGGAACTCGATCTATAACTCTGGGTATGAAGTATTTAGGAGGAAAAAGGCATTGGAATGTTTGAAACTCCCGAACACCAAAGTCCCAAAGTGGATCACAGCCGTCGATCGTGAAGGGATGCATGGCACTTGATTTGTAACTCTAGGTACGAAGTACTTCAGAGGAAAAATGCGTTGGAATTTTTGAAATTCCCAAACATCAAAGTCCCAAAGTGGATTGGAGTCATTGATTGCAAAGGGATGCATGATGCTTGATTTGCAACTTCGTGTACAGAGTACTTCAGAGGAGAAAAGGTGTTGGAATGTTTTAAACACCTAAACGCCGAAGTATCGAAGTGGAACATAGTTGTACATAATGAGGGACATGTGGCACTCGATCTATAACTTTAGGTATGAAGTAATTCGGGGAGAAAAGGCTTGGGAGCATTCGAAAATCCCAAACCCCGAAGTCCCAAAGTGAATCAGAGCCATCAAAATCCTTGAGGACACGCGGCGTTGGATTGTGAACTTCAGATATTTTCCACTCCAGAGGATTTGCGTGGTGGTTGTCTTGGAGCCTGTTGTCTTGGCGTCTGGTCATAGCCTGCAGTCATATGAAAGTATAGAGGGATGGAAGAACCCGGAGAACTTGGGAGAGAATTTTTTCCAGCTCTGAGCTTGTTTTGGAGCATGGATATCATGGCTGGAAATATCTGGAAGAGAAGAATGGAATAGAGACCCCGAATGAGGGTGTTGTTCTTCTTAAGAAGAATGAAATTTTTACACCTCACCATAGGTATGTTACATGGACATTGTCTACGAGATTGGAATGCAGCCTCATGATTCTTTTCTACAACTTCCCCTTCTGATCGCTGGAGCACACAAGATCTCGTTTGATGAGGCAGGTTGCGCACCTCTCGACACTCAACTCCATGCAGGTGCTCCAAACTTAGTGATCCGCCTCTCCATGCCGGTCAATCCTCTTCACACAACGATTTGAGCGAGAAGCTATCCTCCAACAGTGATCTGCCTCTCGGCCTTCAGGACTCAAAGAGATCTGATACCAACTTAAGAAATAGAGAGAATGTAAAAATGACTCACAACACCTGGAGGTCGGGGAAGTAAAGCCAATATTCATTCAATTAATCAATGATAAGTACAATATATATATATATATATATATATATATATATATATATATATATATATATATATATATATATATATATATATGACAATGACATTCAGTTTGAAACAGTTGGAGCCAAACTCAACTAATCAACACAGCTAATCAACGCAACTAATCTCCATTATTTCTAAGTAGATTTCCATTCATATGTACTTTTATTGTAAGGGAATTTATTTATAACATGCACTTGTTATGTATACATGTTCCATTTTCGACCATTTTTCATTCACATCATTATTTTTTTCACTTTTAATACTTTTGGCATTATCTTTTTTGATCTGAAAATAGAAGGCTGACTTGTTATGCTATGCAAGCACCCCTACTTCATTAAAATAAACTTTACAGGACCTTGCTTCATGTGTATAAATATGCAAGATAAACTTATGT
>JZKD02S2206163.1:72580-88589 GCA_000966675.3 Picea glauca | reverse complement strand
TGCTTATGTGTGAGGAATTGTTCTTTTAGATGGTTAAATATGTACTTAAAACAAATACACAGCAACACAACTTGCAGCAAATAAACCATCAAACTCACAACAATCACAACATGATGAAGGAGTTCACCCCCCTTCGGGCTACATCTCCTTGAGCCTCCATAATGGACTTGGCTCTCTGGAATTAATTAGTCAAAAGTTATTTTACAAGATGTTTCTCAATTCCAATGGAAAAATAGACTGTACCATTGAGATCAGAACACATAAAAACCCCAAAAATGACTAATAGAACTCTGAAAACGGATCATGGCTCATCCAGGCATGACCTCTTCTACATGTGGCCATTATCTTCCCTGAGCTTCTCTTTGGAAAAAACACCTGTAAAAGTCCTCAAAAGCCTCTGAAACCTATCCCAGTGTGTTCAGAGCATATCAATTAGTCAAAAACGATTATTCAATCACAGAAAACAAATATAGGCTCACCAAACCATGTCCTCCATCAAAGAGGGCTTCAAGCTCCCTGGAGCTTCCTGGAACTTCAATGGTGAAAAACTTGCAGAAGAAGTCTTCAAATGGCCTTGAAAACAACACCAATGGATCCAACACATCCAAAAACCCCTGGCTGGGCTTTTACAACATCTCAATCGACCAAAAAACTGAGAAAGTTAGACCTCCTCCATTCTCCTCCTTCTACTTTGCTGGAACTGGTTCTACAGAACGCACCTCTGTGTGCATGAACCAAGAACACGCTCCCAAAACGTGTTAAAACCTAGCACTGGGCGCAACTGTGCCAATGGTGCAAACCGTGCCAACGGTGCAAACCGTAGAATGGTTAGGGCGCCTCCAGCCCCTAATCGCCTCGACACTTGGGCATATGGAGGCATAAAACCTCGGGCTATGGCAAAAGTGCTTAACCGTTGTAACCACTTTCAAACCGCGCGCCATTCCAACCATAATATAACCGTTACAAAACGCGCATAAGTTATATGGTTGCGGTTATATATATATAACACGGTTATTTAACATTTATATGTGGTGTAATGAAACTATGGGTTGGAGCAACAAAACACCCACGCGCATATATATATGGTTACATATCAGGCGTATAAACCGTGGGTTTAAACCATATAATAAAATCCCGCGCTCCATTTACATAATGGTTACATGTGGAACACAATGGAACCACGGGTCAACAATTGAATGCAACTCCCGCGTATGCCCAACGCTGGGTGAATGGTCATATGTGGAGCACAATGGAACCACGGGTCGGGGCTAAGTCCCGACCCGACCACCCTTTCCATTGAAACAATACGCGACTTTAAATATATACTCGTTGACATATCAAACAAGGAACAAATCCGGCACAGTGGCTAGCGGAAGTTTGTGAAGGCGCTGCATAGTGAGGAGGTCACCGGTTCGAATCCGGTGGACTAACAAAATTTTGCACAACAAAATAATAGACCATTAGCCAATAAACGGGTGCCACGTGGTGCCCCTTGATTGGGCCACGTGGCACCTTCCCATTGCACAAAATCATGCCACGTGTCACCACATAACTCGTCCAAAGTCAACCAATCAAATATTTCCACGTCACCTGCCACGTCGACTTCCACGTGTGAGTCATACCATCATGCCACGTCAACATCCGTACGACTGTACGGACTGCCCAGTCAGCATCAAATTTTTGCCTGTTTGGCTCGACAGACAGATTACGATAACTTCTCCATACGGACTCCGTTTGAGAAATTAAATATGCCAACGGAATCAGGAAGACGAGACGGACGCAATGGCACCATTTTCGTCGCATTCCGAGCACTTTGAAAATTGAGCAAAATTTTGCCCCCTGGTCCAGATTTTGATCATTTTTCCAATTTAAATTTTAAGGTACGCTAGTATAGTTTCGAGAATATTTAATCTAATTTATGTAGGATAATAAATTAGAAANTATTTATAACATGCACCTTTTATGTATACATGTTCCATTTTTGACATTTTTTCATTCACATCATTATTTTTTTCACTTTTAATGCTTTTGGCATTATCTTTTTCCAATTTAAATTTTAAGGTATGCTAGTATAGTTTCAAGAATAATTAATCTAATTTATGTAGGATAATAAATTAAAATGAAAAAAAAAATATTCACTTGCTAAAAATAATATTCAAACATAAATTAACATGTAAATTTTTAATCTAAAAATAAACATTTAAAAAAAATCTAGTATTAATTACTAGATTGGAATATCTATGTGTGTGCATTTGTTAATGGTACCTAGTGAGAACATGTTGGATCTAATTACTAATCCTAACTTGGAAGGGACATGAAGTGAGGTACGCAACAAAGGCAGGAATTCGAGGAATCGACCATGCATGAAGCTCAAAGCACTGAATCACTCTACCTAGTCTATTGGGATATATATATATATATATATATATATATATCCCAATAGACTATGTAGAGTGATTGAGTGCTTTGAGCTTCATGCATGAGGTCACTTGGAGAGAATGGAAAATAGAGATTATTGATGGTCTCTGTGGTTGATCCCTATGTGTTATGCTCTCTGCGACATAGAACACTAGGTGAGTCCGCAAGCCTACCCTTTTGCGCTCCCCAATCCCTCTCCCATACCCTTTTTCAGGTTCCTGTGATCCCTTTTCCAGTACCCCTTTCCCATTTCAAGTCTCATCTACAACGACATACTTTGACTTCTCCCAGGTGGTACCTGCATGCCTACCACGCGGGTCGGGACACACAGAAGCATTCAAAACGGAGGACATGGACTACGAGGACACTCCCCTAGGTCTCTCTGTCTTCGTGTCCCACGGTGAATTTTTGGAAATACTCCAGAACTCTCGCTTAGATCCTTGCATGCCTCTACATTCAATGCTAGCACATGGCTCCGTCTGTATTGATCATGCTTCCCCCCTCCCTGCGCATGAAGTCTCTTCAATCTCCCGACCTCCCTCTCCCAACAAGCAACCATTACTCCCTCTCGAAACTTCATCTTCTCCCCCCAAAGGAAATGTTTTTACTTCTGTTGATCCAAAAAAGGAAGAAGAGAAGGGTTTATCTAGCAAAGGAAACCAACCATGGCCTCCTTTGTCCCAAATTTTTTTAGCTCGGTGCATCAAGGATAAAAAGGGTTATGTGAAATTGATCATAGGAGACGACATTCCCCTCAGCAACATCCCTCAACTTATGGGGAAGAATTTGGTTGGAAGGTTTAATGGTAAATCTCCAGGAGAAAAGGCCCTTATAGGTTGGATGCATAATTAGTGGAAACCCTTAATTGGATACGTCCTAAAGGTACATATTCTATCCAGAAACCGGATCTCCTTCTTTTTTATTTCGGATGATGATTTCGACAAAATTTGAAGACATAACTAGTCTCAGGTCCCGTCCGATCTTTCACTGAAACCGTAGATTGTGGGCTTTGACCCCCTTAAGGAATCCATGGTGGTAATGAAAGTGTGGGAAATATTACCCAAATTTCCTTTGGATTTTTGATCTAGGGAAGTGGTGGAATCCATTGGTAACAAACCAGGCTCATTCATAAAACTCGAACCTAACTGGGATTCAAAAAAAGTGCGCAGGTGGGTCTGGATCATGATCGAAGTGGATGTAAGAGAAGGTTTAGTGGGCATCATCAACCTAATTTATGTTGGAATTACTTGGAACCATAAAGTAGACTACTGGAGACTACCCTTTAGGTGCCATGGATTCCATGAAATCGATTACATTCGTTCTCAGTGCACTAGACTCGTGTTGCTGCAAAAACCCCCTGCCAAAATGTGGAAAACCAACTCTACAATTAAAAATAAGGAATTTGTGGAGGTCATATCGATGGAAGTAAAAAATGAAGAATGTCCACTGGACATTGAAAAATGAGTACTCTCCATTCAAGCTCTAGGCGACTTGGTTAAAAAATCTTATGTTTCAGGTATGCCTCATAAGCCCCTTTCTTCATCTTCTCCTTTTGGTTTAGAGTTATTTTCTTTATTACCCTCTTCCTCTACCCCCTCCCTTCTCCCAGGTCCTCTCCTTCTCCTATAAACCCCCTTTCTTCCTGCCCTCCCTCGGTTTCACTGGACACATCGTTGGTCTAGGAAATTGACACCTTGAGAGTTCCTCCCCCATCTCTCCAACTCAAGAAAGTCCCCTTGAAAATTCCCTTCCTCTCCTTCCCTTCTCGGGTTCCCTCCTCACCCACTCCCGATTACTCCCTTCCCATTATTCCCCTTCCTCTCCTCCCCTCCTCGAGGTAATAGATATGCCCCGAGGTATAAATATCGAGAGATCGCTCCTTCCTTTGGAGGTTTGTCCCTCGATCCTCTCTCTCTCTCTCAGGATGGTATAAAATCCTTCATTTCGAAAGAAAAAGAGAGAGTCACCACGGAAATATGAAAAGGCACTCAAGTGAGCATCACAAGGGCCCTTAGAGAAGGAAAATCCCCTTCATCAAGGGAAAAATGATCTTCCTTTCCTTCAATGCACGAGGGGTTGGGGGTTCCCCTAAGAAGTTAGCCCTCAAAAGAATTCTCCTAAGCCTAAAGACGAACATAATCCTCATCCAAGAGACAATGTGTTATGGGGACAAAGCCATAGATTTTTTCATCCCTTGGCTTAGGAACTAGTCTTTCAACACAATTGATGCTTTAGGTCTCTCGGGAGGTCAACTCACTCGATGGAGCCCAAATTTCCAGGTTTTGTCCTCTTCTTTCATTTGCTCTACAATTTCAATCAAGTTACAACATAAGAATAGGAATTTAACCTTATCGGTGGTGAATTTTTACGGTCCCTACTCTGATATGACCTCCTTTTGGGAGGAATTGGTCTCTGTAGGCATTTTCTGTGACCCTTTTTGGGTGGCAGGGGGGGGATCTGAATCTTACCCTATCCCTAAGGGAAGTCTGGGAAGCACACCCCATGGTATATAGGAAAAGTGATGTTTTCCTATCCTTATTAGAGAAGGCCAGATTGGTGGATATTGAACCTGTGAAGCTCTCTCCTACGTGGATAAATTTCAGAACTGGGGACGAGGAGGTTGCAAAAAAATTGGACCGGTTCTTAGTTTCTGAAGCTCTACTGAATCTGGGCTCAAACTTTAGATCAGGGGTAAAGGTGGGAGGTATTTCAGACCATCGCACTATCTTCTTATATTGGTCATCAAGATTTGATTCCCCCCCTTCCCCCTTAAGTTATGCCAATCTTGGCTGGTAGAGGAAGATTTCAAGAAACTGGTCCTATCCTCTTGGGTCAAGATTTTCCCTATGAATCATGCCCCTCTCATGGTGCAATTTGCAAGAACTCCATAAAAATTTGGCTCCCTCAATGGAAGTCCAAGAGGTTCCAATTCATTCAGGACACTGAAGATAGACTTGTCGAGGTCCTTAGAAATATGGAGGAAAGCACCCTTTCCAATGCAAAGTTAACATAATTAAGAGAATTGAAGGACAAGCGTGCTAAGTGGCTCAAGATAAAAGAACAAGAATGGTCTATTAAGAACAGGGCCCTCTGGATAAAAGAAGGAGATAATAACACTAAGTTTTTCCATCAGTTTGCGAACTATCGCATAAACCTCAACACAATCTGGGAAATCAAGGATGAACAAAGAAATGTGGTCGTATCCTTTGAGGAAAAGGAAAATACCGGAGTAAACTTCTTCAACAATATTTTTTGATCCCCTCCCAGATGCCCCATTCAATAAATCCTGGAGGTAGTGGGAAAATTCCCTACCGTCTTCTCTGAAGAAATGAATTTATCCTTGGAGAAAGAAGTGTTAGAACCAGAACTGAGGGCTGTGTTGTTCTCCATGAAGAACGGGAAAAATCCCAGGCTTAGACAGAGTTACAGTGGAATTCTTTAAATCTTTTTATGACCATCTGAAAAATAATTTTCTACTGGTGGTAATAGAATCACAAAAGGAAGGAAGAATTCATGGTCCTCTCAACATGACTTTCCTATGTCTTATCCCAAAAAAAAATGCACGTCTTCCTTTGGGGATTATAGACCGATCACCTACTACAATGTCATCTACAAATTAATATCAAAGATCATCTCTAGGAGACTTAGATTGATGTTAACTGCTTTCAATGGGGAATAATAGTTTGGCTTCCTCCACAAAAGACAGATACACAACATAGTTTCCATTGCTCAGGAATTGCTCCATTCTATCAAGAAAATAAATCTCAAGGAAACCATCCTGAAATTGGACCTTTCCAAAGCTTATGATCAAGTAAATTGGACTTTCCTGGATCTGGTCCTTATCCAAATGGGAATGATCTTAAAAATTTCAATTGGATAATGGGGTGCATTCAAAGCGCCTCCTTTTCCATCCTTATCAATGAAGATCTATCAAGTTTCTTCAAAGCCTCCAGAGGTCTTCGTCAGGGATGCCCCCTTTCTCCCTTTCTTTTCCTGATTGTCACAAAAGCACTCTGTTATTTGATAAAGGAAGCAAGGTCCAATGGCGTCCTAAGAGGAATTGTAGTCTTTGAATCAGAATCAATAACAAACTTTTTATGTAGATGATATATTTTTCAACCTTTTTGGCTCTTAGAGGAATCTAAATGTCTTTAAGGATATTTTAAATATCTTTTGTAGAGCTACATGTATGAAATTAAACACAAAAAAATCTTGTCTATTTCTTAATCATTGTGCGGAAGCAGAAGAGTCATCCATTGCCAATACCATTCCTGCCCAAAGGAAACCTCTCTTTGAAGGACTCAAGTATCTGAGTTTTAACTTAAAAACATATAATTATAGAAAAGAAGATTGGAGCTGGTTAATCAGAAAATTTGAGGCTCGCATAGCCATCTGGGTCAACAGACTCCTTTCTAGAGGAGGTAGACTAGTATTGATCAAAGAAGTCCTAGAAGGAATTCTTGTTTATTGGAATTCAATAGTTTCTATCCCTAAGGGAGTTCTGGATCATATTCGTCGTCTAAGTTTTCATTCTTTATGGAAGGGATAAATGTGCATGGAGGCCCTCCCTTGGTCAACTGGATTTCAATTGTTGTACCTAAAGAAATGGGAGGTTGGGGATTAAAGAAATTAATACTTTTTGCTTGAGCCTTAGCAAGAAGGAACCTTTGGCGTCTAACCTTGGGCAACATCCTTTGGGTAAGAGTTATGAATTTCAAGTATTTTCCTACTCTTTATATCTTTGAATGGTTTCGAGAGCCTACGAAATCTTCCAAAGGATCAATTGTCTAGAAATATCTTATGCAAGCCTTACCCCTTGTTGGTAATTGGACGGTATGGCGCATTGGAAATAGGGAAAATGTGAGACTGGGAGAAGACCTGTGGTTGGGAGCAGGAAACAACTACAAACTTTCCCCTCCCTTACTTCTTTTCCTCAAAGACACAAACCTTCGCTTCTTGAGCAACCTAAACATCGGTTATCCCTAGATTCCAGGGAGACTGGGTTGGAAGAATGCAAACTCCTTGGATATCCCCTTATAACTGCAGGATGAATGGGACCCATTTATCTCCCTTTTATGCGAAAACTTCATTTCCTTGGATTGACATTTTGTGGACTCCCTTTGCTGGTCAAAAACCCACAAAACGACTCATATTCGGTCAAGTTGGGATACAAAGCCTGGCTAGAAGAAAACTCCGTGATACACCTGAAATGGTGGTGGAGGCCCTTGTGGAAAATAAAATCTCCTCCTAGATGTAAATTGACGTTATGGCTAGCACTAAACAATAAATTGTTGACTTGGGAAAACTTCCTTAGGAGAGGATGGTGCGGCCCCAACAAATGTCCTCTTTGCAAGGAAAATCAAGAAACCATTACTCACCTTTTTATGTCATGTCCCTATGTAGGAAATGTTGCACAGATTATAAAATATCAGCTAAAAACCAAGGCCAATTGGGACCAGAGCTCTATAGAAGACTGTTTTAGATCTTGGATCTAAGACATATAACAACATCCTTAAATGCAGGTATTCCAAATATCATGATCTCAAACATTTGGTGGGAAAGAAATAGTGTTGTTTTAAAGACAAGTTTGTTCCCCCAGAGGTCTTTGCGGAAATATCGATTAGTCAGGCAGAAGAGTTCAAGACAGAGCTTAGGGAAAGTAAATATTGGATTATAATTCCTCCTCCCATTGATTACATAGTCACATGGGGATTTTTCGATGGGGCCGGTCAAGGACATCCTCCATCCTACAGAGTGGTACTAGTTTTGTTTATTAGTCACAACCATTATATTCACATCAGATATTTTCTAGGGGGAAGAACAAACAACAAAGTAGAACTGATAGCACTATGGACCCTCCTGGAAACTGCAAAAGAAAAAAACTTGTCAAAGCTACAAGTTTTCAGTGATTCCAAGTTGATGGTCAACTGAGCAAGGGGTCTAAACAACATTCAGAATGCCAGGTTGGCCTCACTGCTAAGGGACATCAAGCTTACCTTCAGAGACTTCAAATGGATTTCCTTTTAGCACATTCTGAGGGAGCTAAACACAAAGGAAGATGAACTCTCAAAAGAAGCACTAGAGCTGTGAAAAGGAGCCTTTGGATTTTACGAGTTCTTTGAAGGAAAAGAAACCGAGGGAATGGAATTTCGCCTCTAAAGAAGTATTTTTTTCTTTTTTTGTAAGGCTGCAAGATGTGTAGTCAGTACAGTCCCGGAAGGAAGCCTACAAAGACTCGACATGAAAGACTCTGACATGTATATTATAACTATGCTAGGATAGACTAATTTTTAATATCATAAAAACAAAAAACTTAAAGCAAAATTCCTTATCTTTTTGTTGTAAATTAATGTTATATTAAAATAAATCCACCATTATAACAATGGATTGGTATAATGGATTTATGGTATCAATGAAACACAATCATTATCATTATAAATTAATATTAGTATTATACCCATATTAGATCTCAATTTCAAAATATACCCCATTTGGATTTGAACTTATGACATTAATATATCCACTAAAGCCCTATATATCATTAATATATCATAAATGATATTAATATGAATCCATGCACAAGCCAATTACTAATACAAACCCATTAATTTGAGATTAAGTACAAATCCATTAATTTATTTAGTAATAATAATAATCTAATTTTAATGTCAAAACCTTAAACATCAAATTAGTGTATAAGATGTCTGGTTTATGAAAGCCATGATTGAACAATGCAACACCTCGCCTGTGAGCCAGCGTTTCACTCAATGCAGATATGTAGATCCCATGTTTGAATGAGTACTCATAGCGAGCAGAGATAGCAATGGGCAAGAAGCGCGAGAGCAATACTAGTCAGGAGAGAGGAGCTGGAAGGAGGCGCGAGAGCAATACTAGTCAGGAGAGAGCAGTTGGCAGGAGGCAGGAGAGCAATACTAGTCAGGAGAGAGGAGCTGGCAGGAGGCGCGAGAGCAATACTAGTCTGGAGAGAGCAGGTGGCAGGAGGCGCGAGAGCAATACTAATCAGGAGAGAGCAGTTGGCAGGAGGCGCAGGCAGGAGAGCAATACTAGTCAGGAGAGAGCAGTTGGCAGGAGGCGCAGGCAGGAGAGCAATACTAGTCAGGAGAGAGCAGTTGGCAGGAGGCGCAGGCAGGAGAGCAATAACAGCAGGGATGAGAAATCAGTTGACAGGAAGTCGCGTGAGCCATTAAAGAGAAAGAGGACTTCCAGTGTTGAAGAAAAGAAGAAGAACGTTATAAAGTCTGGGGGTCGGCAGAGTCGCCCTCCACAACGACCAGGCGATGTGGCGTGGGTGTATTCAGAAACAAACGAGGCAGTGAAAGCAGGAGACAAGGCACATATTTGTATGGACGGCAAAGCCGGCGAGGAGCTCTGGGTGGGCGAGATAGTGCTCCGTGTCATGATACACAACATCCCACAAGTGAAGGTGTGCTGGTTTTACAGACCCGAGGAGACCTCCCAAGGCAGGCAGAAGTACCACAGCGAGGCCGAGCTCATGGCCTCCTCTCACTACACCCTCGTTGATCTGGATTCCCTCGTCAACAAGGTTAATATTTACGACAGCGTGGATGCATACGAAGTTCTTCCCACAAGGGGTGCCAACGATTATTTTTACAGGTTCCTTTACAACCACGTTAATGGAGAATGCGTGCCCACGGACAACAACAATATGGAGCTGTACTGCCTGTGCAAGTCTATACACAACCCTGACCTTTGGATGATAGAGTGTGGCACCTGCAAACGATGGTATCACGACTCTTGTGTCTCGATTACCTCGGTCATACGTTTTCGTCTGCGAGGGCGACCTTATATCTGTTCCTCTTGCGTAGTTCCATCCTAATGGTTAAGAATATCTGTTTCCTCTTAAAAAGTTAGGTTCCCTTATATACACCTTAGTAGACTTAAGCAAGCTTATATATGTTTCTCTTGCACAGTTCCACCCTAATGATTAAGAGTATCTGTTTCCTCTTAAAAAGTTATAGGTTCAAATGAGGGTATGTACATCTTAGTAGACTTACCACCCTAATGATTAAGAGTATCTGTTTCCTCTTAAAAAGTTATAGGTTGAAATGAGGGTATGTACACCTTAGTAGACTTAAACAGTCTAATCTATGTACTGAATCAGTGACCTCTCAAACAATCCTACAAACAAAAATGTCTCATACACCAATTTGATGTCTTATCCTTAAAATTAGATTCATGTCATAAAGTTTGAACATAAACTGCTTTCAAATGAGAAAGATAATTATCGAGTATTTCATTTCTTTTTGGTTTTCTTATAATGAAAAGTGGATATTATTTTCAAAGTTTAACATATTTGAAAAATCAAATTTAAATAGAAATAAAAGGTAAGTAATTATAATTTTTTAAAATCAAATAATAATTATAATACTGTTAATTATATATATTTTTAAGTAATAGTCTAAATGTTCTACTTTTTAGTTATTTTCTGGTAATTTTTTAGTTGGTTTTTCTAGAAATCCGAGTGGTGGTTAAGTTTGTATAATTCGAGTGTTCTTGGGTTTTTCAGCACGCTAAATCCATTTATGCATTCAAAAATGCAACACAAAAAGTAAAATGTTTAGCCAATGCCTATTTTTAAATTAAATAATTATTATGATTTTTTTTTAATTTAGTTATTATTATAATATATCTAGATAGTTTTTCTTCTCTTTTTATTATTTTTAAAAATTTGTACAAATATTTAAAATATAATACAGAGGATATGATTGTTGTTCACTTAGATCAACTTTAGCAGTCAAATATTTCTATTGAGGGAGTCTCTTGTCTCACAAACAAAAAGGTCTTATACACCAATTTGTTATGATTTTAAAAAAAAATATTTATTATTATAATATATAAAAATAGTTTTTCTTCAATTTTTATGATAAAAATTATTATCTGTTTCCTCTTAAAAAGTTATAGGTTCAAATAGAGGGTATGTACACCTTAGTAGACTTAAGCAATGTAATCTCTGTAATGAGGGAAATCTGGCAAACAATCTTACAAACAAAAAAGTATCATACATCAATTTGGTGTCTTGTCCTTAAAATTAGATTCATATCATAAAGTTTGAACATGAACTGCTTTTCAAATGAGAAAAATAATTATTGGATATTTCATTTCTTTTTCTTTTTCTTATAATGAAAATTGGGTATTATTTTCAAAGTTTAACATATTTGAAAAATCAAATTTAAATAGAAATAAAAGGTAAGTAATTATAATTTTTTTAACATCAAATAATAATTATAATATTGTTAATTATATATATTTTTAAGGGAGTGGGCTAACTCAGAGCAATCTTCCTTTCGGCTTCATTTTAAATTTCAACTCTCATCTATTTTCTGAGCATCTTGGTTGGTTTAAAATGGGGCAAAACCCCTAGGGTAATGTAAAATGGGGCAAAACCCCTAGGGTAAGGTTTTGAAATGCATGGAACTTTGATCCATGAGAAATTCAAACTACCCTGAAAATCTGGTAGAGGCCCATTCCTACACCTATTTTTAAGTAGTAGTTTAAATGTTCTACTTTTTAGTTGTTTTCTGGTAACTTTTTTTTGTTGGATTTTGCTTGAAATTATGTATGAATGGTTGGATCTGCAGATTTGAGTGATTAAGTTTGTATAATCCTAGTGCCACATGATACCCGGATTCAGATCAAAAAACCAAAAAGATAAAACGTTTAGCCAAAGCCTATTTTTAAATTAAATAATTATTATGATTTTTTAATTTAATTATTATTATAATATATCTAGATAATTTTTCTTCTCTTTTTATTATTTTAAAAAAATTGTACAAAGATTTAAAATATAATATAGAGGATATGATTGTTGTTCAATTAAATCAACTTTATTTATCTCATCTTAATAAAATTGACAATGAAGGGGTCTGGTATGTACACCTTGGAAGTTTTTAGCAGTGAAAATTTTCCATTGAGGAAGTTTCTTGTCTCACAAACAATTCAACAAACAAAGAGATCTCCTACACCAATTTGTTATGATTTTTTTTAAAATTATTTATTATTATAATACATAAAAATAGTTTTTCTTCAATTTTTTTATTTTTAAAAAATTGTAAAAGTTTTAAAATATATTAAGGAGGATGTTGATGGTTGCTTAGAAAAAAATTGTAATGTTTTAAAATATAATAAGGAGGATGTTGATGGTTGTTCACTTAGACCAACTTTATACATCTCGTCTTAATACAATTTATAAGGAAATAAATTTTAATTTATTTTAATATATTGTTTTTATGATGAAAAATATTAAAAAAAAAACTTTTTATTTTATATTTGTTAATAATAATTAGTTATGAAGATAATTAATTTTGCAAATATTGTGAAATTAAAATTTAACGTTGTGTATTGGAAGAACAATTTAATAAAAATTATTTTTATTTCTTACTTTTTTTAATCATAAGAAATTACAAATTCATTTTTCACAAGGTATTTTTGAAACTTTCATTTTTATTTTTTTTAAGTTCATTTTTATCTTAACAATGTTTATTTTCTATAATCATTTTCTATAATCATATGATTATAGTAGAAAAATTATTTTGAAATAAGTAACTTAAAATTCTACACTGTTGAGGTTATAACTAACATATGCTTGGTCGTAAGTTGTCATGTTGAACTATTTTTTTACCAAAGCAATTCATCTTCCTGAAATGTGATGTGTATTGCATTGTGAGAAAGAAGTTTTCTTTTTTAAAGGAGCTGAGAGTATATTGCAATTCATCTTTGGAGACCGTTGCTTAAAGATCCTTATATAGCTTCTCATCCACTACACAAGGAAATAGCCTCACTATCTCCATTTGCTCAGCTATTAAGGATGCAATGCATCTGGTTCTTGGATGTTGTGCCTTTAAAAGAAATTTATTTTCTGCCTTTTTCACATTCTATTTTCCATATGGTATTGTAAGCTTTTTTTTTTTTTTCATTAATATAATTATGAAAATATTTAGTATTCTTATCCCCTTTGCAATCTATATCACTTGTCTATTCAATATCAATTCCTCTTCTTCCAGTTTCAATAGATAGCTCTTTCTATCCTCCAAATATTTTAATCTGAAAAGCCGATGGACTAAGTTGTTTTGTAAGCAACAGGAGAGGAGAAATGAAAATGCTATTAAGTAGGAATATTATAGTTCATTAATATATTTCCATGAAATTATTCCACTGGTGGTTACATCAATGGTGAATTGGGTTTAGTGTTATGTCTTTTGTAATACATAATATTCAGATCAATTGTGGATTGGGTTTAGTGTTATGTATTTTGTAATACATAACATTCATCTAAATGTAGTAAAAATATCCACTAATATATATAATTGATATATATTTTCTCGATGAAAGGTTGATTATAAGCGTTTTTCATCTCTTCTATTACCCTATTTTATTTGGCTCAATTCAACTAATAAATAGATGGCTCAATTCAACTTAAAAAAATGGTAAATTACAACTAAGAATAATTCAATACAAGATTGTCAAAGATAATAAAGGTTTTATTCTTAACTTGAAAAGAAAACAAAGTTTCAAAGTCCCATTACTTTAAGATTAACTAGGCAAGAACTTAATGCTTAACAAAAACATGTTATTGTCAAAGATAATAAAAGTTTTATTTTTAACTTGAAAAGAAAACAAAGTCTCATTACTTTTAAGATCAATTGGGCGAGAACTTAATACTTAACCAAAACATGTTATTGGTAGCATTCAAGAAACTAAAACATAATAAGTCAAATGTTGAAAATTAATCTACAAAGTGGTAAGTAAGATAAGGAGGACAGTGAAACTTCACACCACCTCTTCGTGAGCTGCCACTTTACCCGACAAGTTTGGCATCAGGTCAAAGCATCTCTAAAACTAGCCGAACAGTGGCTTGGACCAACGATGTTCTCTTGCTTTAATTCTTGGTGCACAAGACAACAACTCTACCCCTCGCTGCCAGCCACCGTCTGTTGGAATGTTTGGTTGACTAGAAACGCAACCATCTTTGATGATAAACCCCCTTCGGTTAACTTGGTGACAAAACTCATTCTATCTGTTGTTAACCGACCCTCTATCCCCACCACTGCTCAGAAACTCTGCAGATCCACTAAAACTCTTCCTTTTGACAAAGCCATCGTCTGGTTTGATGGAGCAGCACAATTAGATGGATCTCTTTGCGGGGTGGGAGGACATATCATCATCAACTCTCACACTTCCTACAGATGGACACTCAACGACGAACAAGGCACCAACACCAAAGCTGAACTATTGGGGGCATGGGCTTCCCTTATCCTGGCTCAAAGGCTGAACATCGAAGTCTTGCTACTTCTCGGAGACTCTAAAGTCATACTCGACTGGATAAATGACAAGGCTGAACTTCGATCAGCAGCTCTGGAATGCTGGAAAGAGAGAACCATCGAAGCCAAAAGAATCATCAAGAACCTCTCTGCCTCTCACATCTACAGAGAAGACAATGTCATTGCAGACCACCTTTCAAAATTGGCTTTATCCCGGCCTCACGGTCTCATAACTTTCGCCCGATGGGAGGATGGCAACGAGGGCCCCTCAACTCTTCTCAAAATCTGATGTAGAAGACTCCAGGTCATGAAAACTTAATTATGGAACAACATCACTGTTTTGCATCATAATCTTGGGCTATTTCGGCGATATCTTTGGAATAGATATAAAAAAGGCAGATTAAAATGGATTTTAAAACAGGCTGCGAGCTGCCAACAACACTCCTACCAGTGATATCTTGTATCAGAGCACATTATGGCAGCTATTTATGGTATTTCTTTGACAGCCTGCGAGCTACTTTATGCATATTTTACACAGGTCTGCGAGCTGCTATAAGCATTTTCTTCACAGGTCTCCGTTTGATGGCAACTTAACCGATGCTATGTACAAATTTTATATACTTTTGAATATAAAAGAGTAACTTTTATTGTGGAAAAGTAAGATAAGCTATTATTATTTGGAAAATATGAATTTGTATTCATGAAATTAATTGACTTTCTATACTATAATAAAAAATGTTGTAAAAAATATCATGTCAATTTTTTTTAATAGGGAGAGATAAGGAAGTAATTGTAGTAATTTATTGAGAAAGTTCATATTTGACTTAGTATTAAATCACACGGGTTAACAATGATATATATATTTTTTTAACAAAAACGGATATAAGATTATATTAAGAGGTGTGGCAGAGCCACTGGTTCAGATTACAAAATGCCCAATGTTTCTTTGGGACTTTTGCCTTGACTACATACAGCTTTAACTACAACATCTGTGAATACAAACAAGCCTACTAACTGCCAGAGTTCCTTATGTGCTTACTAATCTGCTTATTTAAGCCATGGCTACTATATTGCCAGACTGCTGGATAGCTTGTTACAGTGACATTTAATTCAGAAATTACTTTTCTTCATCCTTGTTCCAGTTACTGTTGAGCTGGGCCATTTTGGCCTCCAGTTTCTCCATTCTTTCGTCGAAATCCTGTTGTGGGCTCTTTAATTCTTGATTCAGCTTGTCTAATTCTTCAGCAAACCCGATCTTTGTCATAGTTATGTCTGATTCAAGCTGTTCAAGC
>JZKD02S2206163.1:56175-72530 GCA_000966675.3 Picea glauca | reverse complement strand
CACCTTAGTAGACTTAAGCAAGCTTATATATGTTTCTCTTGCACAGTTCCACCCTAATGATTAAGAGTATCTGTTTCCTCTTAAAAAGTTATAGGTTCAAATGAGGGTATGTACACCTTAGTAGACTTAAACAGTCTAATTACGCCGAAAGGCGTACACCTATTGACAATGGGCAGATTTAATAGGGGTTTAGTGCTTAATAAGTTTTCTATGGACATGATTAAATATGGCTGGAATATTCTTAGTAGTCACACAAAATAAATACAAAATAAATGATTGTGATTTCAATCATTAACTTCCTAGCTATTATAAAGACATCAGTTTATGTGTTTACTTTTTTACATTTACCTAATCATATTTAAAATTTACTTTGATAGAAATGAAGCGCAACCGTTTATTTGTTAATCAATAATAAAATTTAATAAATTCTTTACCAGCCAATACCTTTCGGCGTTATCCAACTACTATATTAGCGGCTGTGCTAGTCTATGTACAAACGAAAATGTCTCATACACCAATTTGATGTCTTGTCCTTAAAATTAGATTCATATCATAAAGTTTGAACATAAAGTGCTTTCAAATGAGAAAGATACATAAACTGCTTTCAAATGAGAAAGATAATTATTGAGTATTTCATTTCTTTTTTGGTTTTCTTATAATGAAATTTGGTTATTATTTTCAAAGTTTAACATATTTGAAAAATCAAATTTAAATAGAAATAAAAGGTAAGTAATTATAATTTTTTAAAATCAAATAATAATTATAATATTGTTAATTATATATATTTTTAAGTAATAGTCTAAATGTTCTACTTTTTAGTTATTTTCTGGTAATTTTTTAGTTGGTTTTGCTCGAAATCTGGTGATGAATGGTTGGATTTGCAGATTTGAGTGGTTAAGTTCGTATAATCTGAGTGGTGATTAAGTTTGTATAATTCGAGTGTCAGCACACTAAATCCATTTATGCATTCAAAAATGCAACACAAAAACTAGAATGTTTAGCCAATGCCTATTTTTAAATTAAATAATTATTATGTTTTTTTTTTTCAATTTAGTTATTATTATAATATATCTAGATAGTTTTTCTTCTCTTTTTATTATTTTTAAAAATTTATACAAATATTTAAAATATAATACAGAGGATATGATTGTTGTTCACTTATATCAACTTTAGCAGTCAAATATTTCTATTGAGGGAGTCTCTTGTCTCACAAACAAAGAGGTCTTATACACCAATTTGTTATGATTTAAAAAAAAATAATTTATTATTATAATATATAAAAATAGTTTTTCTTCAATTTTTTGTTATTTTAAAAAACTTGTAAAAGTTTTAAAATATAATAAGGAGGATGTTGATGGTTCTTCACTTAGACCAACTTTATCTATCTCATCTTAATAAAATTTATAATGAAATAAATTTCAATTTATTTTAATATATTATTTTTATGATAAAAATTATTATCTGTTTCCTCTTAAAAAGTTATAGGTTCAAATAGAGGGTATGTACACCTTAGTAGACTTAAGCAATGTAATCTCTGTAATGAGGGAATGTGTGATCTGGCAAACAATCTTACAAACAAAAAAGTCTCATACATCAATTTGGTGTCTTGTCCTTAAAATTAGATTCATATCATAAAGTTTGAACATGACCTGCTTTTCAAATGAGAAAAATAATTATTAGATATTTTATTTCTTTTTCTTTTTCTTATAATGAAAATTGGGTATTATTTTCAAAGTTTAACATATTTGAAAAATCAAATTTAAATAGAAATAAAAGGTAAGTAATTATAATTTTTTTAACATCAAATAATAATCATAATATTGTTAATTATATATATTTTTAAGGGAGTGGGCTAACTCAGGAGCAATCTTCTTTTCGGCTTCATTTTAAATTTCAACTCTCATCTATTTTCTGAGCATCTTGGTTGGTTTAAAATGGGGCAAAACCCCTAGGGTAATGTAAAATGGGACAAAACCTCTAGGTTAAGGTTTTGAAATGCATGTAACTTTGATCCATGAGAAATTCAAACTACCCTGAAAATCTGGTAGAGACCCATTCCTACTCCTATTTTTAAGTAGTAGTTTAAATGTTCTACTTTTTAGCTGTTTGGATCTGCAGATTTGAGTGGTTAAGTTTGTATAATCCTAGTGCCACATGATACCTAGATTCAGATAAAAAAACCAAAAAGATAAAACGTTTAGCCAAAGCCTATTTTTAAATTAAATAATTATTATGATTTTTTAATTTAATTATTATTATAATATATCTAGATAATTTTTCTTCTCTTTTTATTATTTTTAAAAAATTGTACAAAGATTTAAAATATAATATAGAGGATATGATTGTTGTTCAATTAAATCAACTTTATTTATCTCATCTTAATAAAATTGACAATGAAGGGGTTTGGTATGTACACCTTGGAAGACTTTAGCAGTGAAAATTTTCCATTGAGGAAGTTTCTTGTCTCACAAACAATTCAACAAACAAAGAGGTATCCTACACCAATTAGTTATGATTTTTTTTAAAATTATTTATTATTATAATAAATAAAAATATTTTTTCTTCAATTTTATTTTTTTATTTTTTATTTTTTATTTTTTAAAATTGTAAAAGTTTTAAAATATATTAAAGAGGATATTGATGGTTGCTTACTTAGAAAAAAATTGTAATGTTTTAAAATACAATAAGGAGGATGTTGATGGTTGTTCACTTAGACCAACTTTATACATCTTATCTTAATACAATTTATAAGGAAATACATTTTAATTTATTTTAATATATTGTTTTTATGATAAAAATATTAATTTTTTATTTTATTTTATTTTATATTTGTTAATAATAATTAGTTATGAAGATAATTAATTTTGCAAATATTGTGAAATTAAAATTTAAAGCTGTGTGTATTGGAAGAACAATTTAATAAAAATTACTTTTTATTCCTTACTTTTTTTAATCATAAAAAATTACAAATTCATTTTTCATAAGGTATTTGTGAAACTTTCATTTTTTTTAGTGTTCATTTTTATCTTAACAATGTTTATTTTCTATAATTATATAATTATAGTAGAAAAAATATTTTAAAATAAGTAACTTAAAATTCTACACTGTTGAGGTTATAACTAACACATGCTTGGTCGTAAGTTTTTTTTGTCATTAGTGTAATTATGAAAATATTTAGTATTCTTATCACCCTTTGCAATCTATATCACTTGTCTCTTCAATATCAATTCCTCTTCTTCCAGTTTCAATAGACAGCTCTTTCTATCCTCCAAATATTTTAATCTGAAAAGCCGATGGACTAAGTTGTTTTGTAAGCAACAGGAGAGGAGAAATGAAAATGCTATTAAGTAGGAATATTATAGTTCATTAATATATTTCCATGAAATTATTCCACTGGTGGTTACATCAATGGTGAATTGGGTTTAGTGTTATGTCTTTTGTAATACATAATATTCAGATCAATTGTGGATTGGGTTTAGTGTTATGTATTTTGTAATACATAATATTCATCTAAATGTAGTAAAAATATCCACTAATATATATAATTGATATATATTTTCTCGATGAAAGGTTGATTATAAGTGCTTTTCATCTCTTATATTACCATATTTTATTTGGCTCAATTCAACTAATAAATAGATGGCCCAATTCAACTAAAAAATGGTAAATTACAACTAAGAATAATTCAATACAAGATTGTCAAAGATAATAAAGGTTTTATTCTTAACTTGAAAAGAAAACAAAGTCCCAAAGTCCCATTACTTTAAGATTAATTAGGCAAGAACTTAATGCTTAACAAAAACATGTTATTGCCAAAGATAATAAAAGTTTTATTTTTAACTTGAAAAGAAAACAAAGTCTCGTTACTTTTAAGATCAATTGGGTGAGAACTTAATACTTAACAAAAACATGTTATTGGTAGCATTCAAGCAACTAAAACATAATAAGTCAAATGTTGAAAATTAGCCTACAAAGTGGTAAGTAAGATAAGCTATTATTATTTGGAAAATATGAATTTGTATTCATGAAATTAATTGACTTTCTATACTATAATAAAAAATGTTGTAAAAATTATCATGTCAATTTTTTTTAATAGGGAGAGATAAGGAAATAGTTGTAGTAATTTATTGAGAAAGTTCATATTTGACTTAGTGTTAAATCACATGGGTTAACAATGATATTGATACCTAAGAAAGTGGTAATTGATGAATATGTGAAAACTATTTTATATTGAACAATGCATCCTTGGTTAAGGATCAAAGACAAAGCATAAACTCCTTTACAAATCCCAACACATTTCCAATTTCCTTGGAATACAAGAAGTGGTGTAGTTTATTCCCTAACATTTTTAGGTGGCATGGATATATAGAGAATGTATAGAGAGAATTTTTTTCCCTGGGAGAGGGTCAACAAGTTCTATGTAGAAGGGATTGCAAAGGAGGTTTGATATTCCATGAAGGAAAAACAATGCAACTATCAAATCCACATTGTAAATGGATTCGAATTATTAAAAAGTTTGTAACCTCACAATGGTTGAATTGTGTTTTTTTCCTTGGAAAAAAGCGTAATTTTATTCATCTAGAGAGACAAAATTACATTTTGTAGGTGCTAGTTTAGCACATTCGAAAGCATAAAGAAAGTGATATGGTTTTCACCAGGGAAAGTGTTGATCTGCTGATAGTTTTGCGGACCAGAGCTGGTGTACCAATAACTTCTTCATGTCCAAAGTCTGTTCATATGCTAATAGAGTATGTAATTTTAGTGCTGTAAATACATCAAAAAATATAATAATCCTAGGAGTAGATATGAGAACTGTTGTTGATATCATGCCAAAAAACAATGATCTTGTGGATTAATGAGCTGTAGATTGAGTCAGATCTTCAATGAAGGGTTTGTGGTAGAAAGCACAAACTGTATCTCCATTTGTTTCTATAAAGTGCCATTGCCCAAAATTGAGGGTGAGCCCTTCTTTGGACAACGAATATGCTATGGCATTCATGTTCCTTTATACATGTTGGATAGATAAATGGTCAAATGTATCCAACAAATTGTGAGTCTCCCTCATAATAGGCTGCAATAAAATATTGTGGCAATGTTGTGTTTTTTGTACCCAGTTTATTACATTCAATGAGTCACCAAAAAGTTGTATGGATTTTAGATCATATTCTTTTTCTATTTTGAGTAGAAGGAGGAGAGTCATCAGTTCAACATAGTTGTTGGTGCCTTTCCCTAGTCCCATTTTTATTTTGAAATAGTGTGTGTATGTGAGATGAAGGTGGGTTCCCCCGCCCCCACCCCCCCACAATGTGAATTTTGTGAAGCCCCATCAAAGTATGCCCAGGCTATGGAGTGATCTATGGTTGTAGGCATAGAGATTCAAATGTTGGGCGAATTCCTTTCTTGGGGGATGGTTGAATTGAGTTATAAGCATTTCATGTTTTTTTCTTGTAAGCTTGCCTAGATTTATGGTTTTCTCCTCATAAGATAATTCTTATCTAATATTATGTTAATATATATTATTTCAAAAAAATCAATATCAAATTTTGATTAATTTGCATAACATTGGGAACGAAGAAGGAGAAAGTTAAAACTTTAAATATTGAGAATCCAAGTAGAGAAGAAATTGCTTAAACTTAAGGGTGTATTTTATTGTTGAGTGGAAAGCTTGAGAAAAGATCTTGTACAACGTTCAAATAAAAGGAAAAAGTATTCCAAGTAATTTTTTGTTAATTTATTTTCTCATCAATGGCTTTGTATGTTTGGGAAATAAAAAATATTTTTAAATTGTTTTTCATGTAAAATTCTTAATACTAGATATTTAAACATGTATAAATCTGTATTGGTATTTTTTTGGATCCCTCTTAATGCATAATAGATATGGAGTTGAGATGGATTTGTGCAATCTAAATTTGATTCCCTAGGTTGTATGTGAATGATTTTATATTTCATTTTATTTTACTAGATAAGTCGTAATACATAAAGTAATATGTAAGTATTAGCGTACTTCTCGATGCGTTATTCTTCTCATATAATGATTTTTGAACTAACTTTATTTTGTAGATTTTGACCTTGTACAATACACATACCCAACAATCTCCCACTTGTTGTTTTCTTTGCATATAAGGGGTCACGGGATTACATAGTCAACAATCCAGGGCAACAATGCCCATTGTTTCTCTACACTAGGATAACTTCTCAATGCTCACAAACTTTGTCAATGAATTTGCAACATTATTCAAAGTGTCCACCTTAATCAACAACACCTTATTGTCTTCAACCATATCTCTCACAAAGTGATATTGAACATCAATATGCTTTGTCTTTGAATGATAATCTAGGTTCTTCCGCCAGGAAGATTGCACTCTGACTATCACCCACTACAGCCTGTGTTTTCCTCATCCAACTAATTTCTCCTCCAAACGAGTTAAACACATACCCACTTGTATATCTTATGCGATCTAGATCTCCATTCCAGTCTGCATCAACAAACCCATGTATGTCAAACACTTTGTCCAATCTTGGTATTCTTTGGTTGCACAATCCATAAATAGTAGTACCACACAAATACCTCAAAACCCTCTTAATTGTTGTCCAACGCTCCTTCCCTGGTTTTGACATATACTTGCTCAAAACTCCCACTGGATGTGCAATGTTTAGTCTAGTACATACCATTGCATACATCAAATTTCCATCCGCACTAGCATATGGAACACGAGACATGTCCTCTTCCTCTTCTTGTGTGTTGGGACACTGCTATGCATATAAATTTACACCCAAATGAATAGGAACCCTGACTGAATTGCATTCCTTCATATTAAACCTCTACAATATTGTCTCGACATATTTCCTCTCATTTAACAAGAGTTTCATATTTGCCCGATCTCTTTTAATTTCCATGCCCAAAATAAAATTTGCAACACCAAGATCCTTCATGTCAAATTTAGAGGACAACTGATTTTTCACATCTTGGATAATATTCTTATTGTTTCCTATTAGCAACATATAATCCACATACAAGACCAAATAAATAAGATGATCACCAATTATTTTGAAATACACACAATGATTAGATTTGGTCCTTGTGAAGCCACGTCCCAACATATAAGTATCGAATTTTTGATACCACCTCTTTGGTGATTGTTTTAACCCATACAGGGAATTTTTCAGCTTACATACCATCTCTTCTTTCCCTTCACCCCAAATCCTTTTGGTTCCTTCATGTAGATTTCTTCTTCTGTATCCCCATGTAGGAATGTTGTCTTCACATTTATATGTCTCACTTCAAAATCAAAAGCAACAACAAAAGATAAAATAAATCCAACAGAAGTTAAATTGGAAACAACAAAAAAAAATTCACCAAAGTCAATTTCCTCTACTTGGGAATAACCTTTTGCTACTAACTGAGCTTTGTATTTATTCACTTTTCCTTATGTATTCAACTTATTCTTAAACACCCATTTTCTACCAATGGGATTTATTCCAGTCAGAAACTCCACTAGATCCCTAACCTAATTCTCATCCAAGGCTTCCATTTATTCCACCATGACCCTTTTCTAGAGTTTTCCATCCTATGAATCCACTGCCTCCCTAACAATTCTAGGATCATCATTAGTAATAAACAAAGAAAAATTTGAATGGAAATCAGGTGGAGTATATCTTTCCAGTTTCCTTCTTTCCCAAACCAATCTCCTCAATAATGGAGTATGAGGCTCTTCTTCTTCTAATTCATGTTCTTATGTAGAGCCTAATTCATTATCCTTTAATTCAAACTCTACTTTCTTTGGTTCTTTCTCCCTTGGCAGGACTTCCTGTTTGATAACATATTTGATTTCTCTAAATACCACATCTTGGTTATACACTACCTTTTTAGTTTATGGGTTCCAAATCTTATAACCTTTTAGACCATCTTTATACCTAATAAAGATAAACTTTTCATCCCTTTTATCCACCTTACTCTTGTTTTTATTTGGAACGTGAACATACACATCACAACCAAATACCCTAAGATGTGTAACAAGGGGTTTCTTACCAGTCCATATCTTGTGTGGATTCTTATCATCCAACACTGAAGAATGTTGATCGATTGACCAGGTAACCTGCAATATCGACTTCATTTTCCCAAAATTCTTTTCCTAACCCGACACCACTGAGCATGCTCATTGCTTTTTACATGAGTGTCATATTCATCATTTCTGCAACTCCATTATGTTGAGATGTGTATGGAGTAGTCTTATTCCTTTCTGTACTGCACTTCTTACAAAATTCTTCGAATTCATTTCCACATAATTCTCCACCATTATCCTCCCCCAACACGATAATTATTTTCTCTGTCTGATTCTCCACAAGAGCCTTAAACTCTTTGATTTTTTTAAAGACTTCATACTTCTTCCTAAGGAAATAAATCCATGTATTCCTCGAGGATTCATCTATAAATGAGACATAGTACACTAATTTTCCCAATGATGGAACTGACACAGGTCCAAACACATCATTGTGTACCAACTGTAAAATTCCCTCTTTGCTCATAGCACCATAGGATAATCTTACATGATTTTGTTTCCCATATAATAAATGTTCATAGAAATCAAAATCCAGAGAGGAATTTTCCATACCTTTACCATGTAGTACTCAAAGGCCCTTCTCTCTTATATGCCCCAGTATTTGATTCCACAACATATTGTTTTCTCCAGAGACTGTAGGAGTTTTTTCTTCTTCATCTCCAAACTCGAGAACAATGAAACTATTACACCCATAACTAATATTTCTTCCCTGCAACTTATAGAGAGTTCCAAGCCAAAATTTCTTTAGCAACACCATTTATTCTCAAACCATTTTGCAAGTTCCCTTTTCAAACATTGTTTTTACACCTACATCGTCCATCTTACTTACATAAATCAAATTTCTAGCCAATCTTGAGATGCACATAAAACTAATGAGTGTTCTAATCCTACCATCCATGAGATTCAACTTGAATTTTCCTCATCCTATGATTTTGGTTGTCGAGTCATCTTCTAGAAAAACGTCACCTCTGTCATACCTTTCATATTTTCAAAACCAATCCCTGTTAGGATTCATATGAAAGGATGTACCCGAGTATACCATCTATGCATCATGATATGCATGTGTTCTTGAAGAAGCCAAGTACACATCCCCTCCTTCATCTACAAAGGTTTTTTCTTTTGTAGAAGAGGTATCATCATATCCCTTCCCTCTCTCAACACTTTTGGATCTACATTTTTTCTTGTAGTTCCATTCTTTTCCACATCTCCATCATACCTATACAAATTTTCCAGGAGATTTATATCTTCTCCTAGATTTACATCTCCCACTTGAGGAATTATAGATCTATTTCTTTCCTAGGAGTGTCCTCTTGCAAATAGGGAATATGTTCTATGTCCTTCCATGTTTTTCTGCCTCATCGCCTTCGACGACAAGGATAAGACCACATCATTGAAGCTTAAAGTATTTGCATTACTTTCTATGGCTACAACTAGACTATCCCATGAGTCTGGTAAAGAACAAAATAAATTGATACACTTATCTTCATCGGAAATCTTAATATTTATAGACAATAACTAACTTGCGACAATATTGAAGGTGTTCAGATGCTCTTTCATCAAGTCTCCATCTTTCATTCTCAACTTGTACAAATTATTCCATAGGACCAATTTGTTTACTGAGGACTTAGACTGGTACAAATCCCCTAACCTATCCCATAATGCCTTGGTTGTAGCTTCCCATGATACATTCAGTAATATTGAATCTGAGAGACACAAACAGATTGTGCTCTTCATCTTCTGATCCAACTTTTCCTAGTATTTTGTTGAAATTCTAGTAGGTACAGTGCCCAGATCCACGACGATCCATTGATCTTTGTCCACCAACAGATCTTCCATGGCTCAAAAAGTTTCCCATTAAATTTCTCAATATCTATTTTTGAACTGCTCACCATTTCTTTTCACCAAAAGAATCAATACTACAGAGCTTCCATTGTAACAAGGTTTATCAAAGACCATATCCAAACCCTTAGCCACATAGGAAATCCCTTGAAACCAATAACTACTCTGATACCAAATGTAGATTTTAACCTTGTACAATTAATTATGCAAATAGATTCTTAATAAGAAAATAAACAATACAATGAAACACACACACACACATTACATACAGATTTTACCTTGGAAACCCAACACCAAGAACACCAACAACATGTTTGGAGCCACACCTCTAATTCTTTATTCATCATATCTTCATTGTTTACAATATATATATATATATATATATATATATATATATATTCAAAAAAGGAATATACGTGTTGTTGTCTTATCAGTCCATCCTTAGTAGGATTTATTACATATATATTCTACCTATGCCAAAAGACCTTTTAAGGCCTTTTACAATACAAACTGTTCCAATTGTTCAAAACATTTACAACCTTACAAGAAAAAACATTTTTCGGAGGAGAAATTCCATTGCCTCAGTCTTTGTGTCTTCAAAGAAGTCATAAAATCCAAAAAGCTCATTTTTGCACCTGCAGAGCTTCTGTAGAGAGTTCATCTAATTTTGTGTTGAGTTCCCTTATAATGTAATGGAAAGAAAGCCATTCGAAATTTCTAAAGGTGAGTTTGATATCTCTTAGAATTGAGGCCAATCTAGGATTCTGGATGTTGTTTTGGCCTCTTACCCAATCAATCACCAGTTTTGAATCTCCGAACACCTAAAGCTTTGTCATATTTTTTTCTTTGTATGTTTCCAAAATGGTCCAGAGTGCTATCATTTTTTCTCTATTGTTTGTTCTACCTCCTAGCGAATATCTAATATGGATATAGTGACTATGGATGATAAACAACACCACCCCAACACCACATGCATGTAGATGTCCTTGGTTGGACCCATCGAAATATCCCCATGGTATGGTGTAATCGATGGGTGGGACTATGAAACTTTGTTTGCTTGTTCGTGGTTCTACCTTGAATTATTCATCCCAAGTGAGTAATAAATCTGCTGTCACTTCCAGAAAAACTATCTTGTTTTAAATACGACGTTGTTTCTTTCCCACCAAATGTTTGTGATCATGATACTTGGAAGATTGTTATGTCTTGTAGCCAATTCCTGAAGCATTCTTAAAGAGAACCATGTTCCCAATCAACTCTGGAGTTTAATTTGTCTTTTATTAAATGAGCGACCTTATCTGCAAAGGGATAGGATATACACATGTGAGTAGTAGATTCTTGATCTTCTTTGCACAGAGGGCATCTGCTAGGTCCACACCAACCTCTTCCGAGGAAATTGTCCCAAGTCAACAGTTTGTTGTTTAGATCTAGCCATAGATTCAATTTACATATGGTGGGAGCCTTGATTTTCCACAGGGTATTCCACCACTACTTCAGTTGTTTCTCTGAGTTTCTTCTAACCAATATTTGTAGCCTAATTTAATCGTGTAAGAGTCATTCTGTGCGTTTTTTTACCAGCAAAGGGGGTCCTCATACTCTCCATCCAGGGTAATGAAATTTTCACATAGCAGGGTAATGAAATATTTCCATTCGTCTCATAGATCTAGGGGGAGATTAAGGGAATCTACAGTTTTCCATCCCCCTCTTCCTTTTAATTAGAGGAAACCAATGTTGAGGTTGCTCATAAAGCGAAAATTTTTTCCTTTTAGGAACTAAAGTAGGGGTTGGGAGAGTTTGTAATTGTTTTTATCTCCCATCCATGGATCTTCACCCAGTCTCACCTTTTCCCCATTTTCGATGCGCCATATAGTCCAATTACCAACTAGGGGGAAGGATTGGACAAGTGCTTTCCAGACTATTGAGCCTTTAGTGGATTTCAAGGGTTCTCAAAACCAATCAGAAATAGACAAAGAAGGAAAATACTTGGAGTTCATTACTCTTACCCAAAGAGTTTTACCCAAAGTTAGGCACCAAAGGTTTCTTCCTGCTAAGGCTCGCGTAAAGAGTCTTAAGTTTTTTAACTCCCAGCCCCCCAGTTATTTTGGCACCACGATTGAGTTCCATTTGATCAAAGGGGGTCTTCCATGTGCATTTTGTTCCTTCCATAGGAAGAGAAAGCCTAAACGTTGTATGTGATCCAAGACACCTTTTGGGACTTCAGCTATTGAATTCCAGTAGACATGAATTCCTTCTAGGACTGATTTGATTAGTACTAGTCTTCCTTCTCTAGAGAGTAGTCTGTTGACCTAGAAGACTAGGAGAGCCTTGACCTTTCTTATTAAACAACCCTAGTCTTCTTTTTTGTAGTTGTTAGGTTTTAAATTAAAACCCAGGTACTTTAGTTCATCGGAATTTTTTTTCCTTTGGGAAGGGAAAATGTTGGCGAAAGAGGCTTCTTCTTCATTCTAACAGTGATGAAGAATGGGACAAGACTTTTCCATATTTATTTTCATTCCCATAGCGTTGCAGAAGAGGTTTAAAAGATCATTGAGAGCACTCAAATTCCTCTGAGACTCATGTAAGCAACAAAAGATGTCATCTACAAATAAAATGTTTGTGATTGATTTTGATTCTAAGACTGAAATACCTTTTAAGAGAACCTTGGACCTTTCCTCTTTTATCAAAAGGTTAAGAGCTTATGCTATGATTAGGAAAAGAAAGGGGGAAAGGGGGCATCCCCGACGGAGACCTCTGGAGGCTTTGAAAAAATTGGGTGGGGCTCCATTGATGAGTATGGCAAAGGAGGAACTTTGGATACATTTGATTATCCAATTGATGGTTTTTAAACTCATTCCCATTTGGATTAGTACTGAACGTAGGAAGTTCCAGTTTACACGGTCGTAATCTTTGGAAAGGTCCAGTTTCAGGATGGCAACCTTGATATTTATTTTCTTGACTGAGTGGAGCACTTCCTAAGCTATGGCTACAACATCGTGTATCTGTCTTTTATGAAGGAAGCCAAATTTATCTTCACCAATGATTTCACTTAGCATTGGCTTGAGTCGCCTAGAGATGATCTTGGTGATTAATTTGTAGACTACATTGTAGTCAACAATTTGTCTGTAGTCTTAAAAGGAAGAGGGGCATTGTTTCTTAGGTATGAGACATAGGAAGGTTGTGTTGAGAGGTCCATGAAATCTTCCTTCATTTTTTGATTCTCTTATCATAAGAAACAAATATTATTTTAGAATATCATAGAAGGATTTGAAGAATTCCACAGTTACTTCATCTGGGCCTTGGATTTTACCATTAATCATGGAGAACAAAGATTCCTTTAGTTCTAGTTTCGATACTTCTTCTTCTAAGTAAAGGTTCATTTCGTCGGTAATGATGGTGGGTAATTTTCTAATTCCTTGAAGTCGATAGAAAGATTACGCAGAGCCTAATCAATTTCCTCATTTTGTACCGAATAGTCGACTAGCCAGTTGTCGACGTCATCTTGACCATATTCAAGGATGTTGTAAAACTTTTCCAAAGACAACGCCTTAAAAATATCAACCTGTTTATCAAAGGCTTGCTTAGTTAAGGGCAAGGAGTTCACGATTAAGTTGTGGTCTTGGAAGTCGTTGGTCCTTCTGGCTAAGTCTATTTTGGTCAGCTTTGTGAATAATTTTTCTTTCTTTGATATGGCTTGTTCACATGACTGGACAATGAGATGCAAGTTCTTCACTTTTTCTTTCCAGCATCCATTTAATTGACCAATCCAGTTTTTGGATGGGATATCTTGTTGTCTTCTCCTTTTTTCTATCATGTTGTTGACAATGGTGCCAAAAGGAAGGACCATGTCTAAATAGAAATGTTCCTCATCGTTTAAATCCACCTGCAAATGTTCGAGCAAATTATGTGCTCTCATTCCAAGGGAAATCATGGTTTGTGATGTTTCCCACACCTCAGTAATCAGTTCCATTCTTTTCTTGATATTATTCTCCACATATCCTCTACATGATGCGAGGAATCTGGAGGATCCTTTTAACTTGGCTGTAGGGGTGGTAGGCATGGTTATTGCCAATGGATTGGCAAGCAATGACATAGGAATCAAAACTTCTTCCAATTCCTTGACCCGACCGTTCAGTTTGGAATTCTAGGCCTTAATGCCTCCAATGGAATCATCAAGAGCATCTCTAGTCACTATGTGAAGTCAACAGATCTGGGATGGTCGCATTTTTGCAAGGTTAACCTCTGAACGAAATTTTCCTTTCTTATTTTTTACATCATTTTTTTCAATATTTAATTTTTTGGATTGGCTGTCAAAAACAATGCTCTGGAATATGAAGGATTCATCTTCGTCAAAATTTTTGGTATTAGATATGTCCATTGGACGACTATGTTGGATCGCGTCTCCAGGTTGATTAAGGTGGCAAACTGCATTATCCAGATCAGGCTCAAGTTCCATGTTCTCACTCTCAATTTCGGGTTGTTCTGCCTATCCCACATTTTTTTTCTTTTCTTGTCAACTGGAAGCTTGTGAGAACTATCAATTTTAGGGTGTGCAGGGTCGTTATCTCCTCCTCCGTTTGAAGAACTCTGAGTTGTTCTGTTGCTGTGGTGGGCTGTTGGAGCGATGCTCCAAGATGTCGTACTTTTGGGAGTGCTATCCGTCGATTTCACACTCTTCTCACTGGGGCCTTTTCCCTATTGCTTGTACAATTCAGTGGTGCTTTGCAGTGTGTCTAGGTCACTGACATCATAAACAAGAGCGTTGTCGGGCAGGTGTTTTTTGAAAAAATAATTGTAGAAGCCAAGTGTTTGTAAATGATGTAAAAAAAATTTATTGGGGTCAAACCCTCTTAGGATTTCAGCATATCTTAGGTTCAAATTGCTAATATGGGCTGCGATTTCATCAATTTTGTTGACATTTTTCAACACAAAGTCCCCGACTTTCCAAGGCAGAGGAATGAACTGTTTTTTTCTCTTCTCTTGGAATAGATGCAACCAATAGTTGTATTTCCTTGCTACTTCTGTAACAAACAATATGTCCATAATGTGACATGGAAGGAGAGTAAGTTTTTCCCTGGAGCCAAAAATTCTTATCACAGTGTAGTTATCCATATGTTTAAGTGCCTCCTTCTTGTCCAAAAACCTAGTTTCCTAGTCAGATATGCGGGGAGAATATTCTCCTAATAACAAAACTTTGAAAACATACACAAAGCCATTAAAAACCTCATAAAAACAGTGGGAGGCCTTGTGCTTCCACAAGGCCTGGTACTAGAACATTACTGGGTCGAATTCCCAGTTGACCTTCTTGGAGAGAGACAGATTTGGAAACTGGAAGCAATGTGCTATCGCAAAATCCAAGTAAGATAACATATAAAATTTCTTCTCCTTTTTGAATCTTGACAATTGGGAACAGTTTTCATGGGAACTTAGCTTGCCCCAATAAAAAAATGGCTTGTTCATTGAGTGTGAAATACAAAATATAAAGAGCCATCCAAGAAATAGTTGTCATGGACTCCTGTCCCGTTATTTTTGTAAACAACCAGGCAATTTCCCGGTATGGATTTCTAAATGAAATAACCTGAAATCTTGTGATATCTTCAGGAACTACCATCGGGTCTTCCAAGAACTGGGGCAAGAGGTCCAAATCGTTATTATGATTTCTTAGGAACTGCTTGCAATCACCTCCTTTTAACATCAATGTTGGCTCTGACAATCACAACATCTGGAGGAAGACCTGAGGTGACAAAGAAAGAGAAGAGAGATCCCACAGTGGAATAATTCTTTGGTATGGAATAAATTTATCGGCACACCAAGAGACCATCTCCTTATAGTAAAAAAATTCAGAGACACAACCTACACGAGCAATCCCAGAGGTCCAAATTACTTCATTCTAGGCAACAGGGGATGAGTAATAAGAATATTCCCTGGACCACTAGAAGTTTTGGTCCTCGCGCCCAAAGATGTTCACTGTATCTCCACAGAATTGCTTTTGAGATGATGCCATAATTTTATGAGAACGTTCATTTGCTCCAGATGATGGTTCAAATGAATAGTTGGAGGCGATAATATAAATCTCTGCAAATGTTGGTTCAATGCTTATGGATGGGAAAGTTCCTCCAGCCTTTCGCTCATTAATGACAATCTCTATGGGTGTTGCATGATGAGTTGTTAGCAATACAACTTACTTATTTCATATTTAGAAGTGCGGAGGTGGTGGGTACGACAAAGAGCAATTAAGGATTGGAGGTTTCGTGAATGTGCCAACTCGACAACGTGCGAACGACATTTCACGATTTTGAAATCAACACTTGGAAGGCATAATATAACCCTCCACAAATATTGGTTTAATGCGTATTAATAGGATATCTCCTCGAGTCTTTCACCCATCAATGAAAATATATACGGTTCATGCATGATGAGTTGTTAGAATTAAAGGTCACTAATTGCATATTTAGAAACAAG
>JZKD02S2206163.1:5830-28430 GCA_000966675.3 Picea glauca | reverse complement strand
CACCCCAAGATTCGATTTGTGAATGGAAAGCCGAAACCAGATTGCAATAGAATCAATCTGAGATAGTCCCAATTGATACAGTCAAATGTTTTTTTAAGATCAAGCTTTCAAATCAGAGATTGTAATTTCTTTTGTTTTATGTTGTGTAGTACCTCTTGTGTCGATCCAATAGTATCTAGTATTTGTCGACCTTTGATGAAGCCCAGTTGTTCCTCCAAGATAAGGCGAGTCATGAACGGTTTAATCCTATCGGCCAAAAGTTTTGTAATAATATTATAACAAAGATTACACAATGTAATAGGCCTAAAGTCACTGAAGGAGTTGGGATTGTTTGATTTTGGAATCAGATTCAGGAAAGTGGAGTTTAGAGCCCGATAAACCGTTCCTCTGAGTCTAGAATTTTCAACCAGTTCCCAGATGTCATCACTGATCAGATCAAAAAAATGGAGATAGAATTCGATTGTCCAGCCATCCGGGCCAAGACTTTTATCCTTCTTGAAGGTGTTGAGCGCCTTCCAAATCTCTTCTTTTGTGCAAGGAGAAAAAAGAAGTTCTACCTCACGATCACTGATGATCTTTGGAAATAGTCCCGTAATAGATGCTTGATCAACAATGTTAGTAAGACCTTTATCTCGGTAGACATTTTTGAAATGTTTTAATGCCACATCTAGTATATTTTCTTGTCCAGTGATAGGGACAGCTCCATCTGATTATAGTTCCCATATATGCTTGTGACTCCTTATGTGACTCGCATATTTGTGAAAAAACTTTGTATTTTTGTCTCCACAGCTGATCCAGGTGGCTCTGCTTTTTTGATGCCAATGCGCTTCCTCAATTAGTAGTAGATTATTCCGTTCTGTCTCAAGGAGTTTTAAATGTTGTTGCATACTTATAAGATCAAATCCCTTTATCTCAAAGATTTCTAAGATCAGAACTTGTATGCTATATTCAAGCTGTGATAGTCTTTCAAAAGTCTGTGATATCTGTTGTCGAGCCCAACATTTCACTTTTGATTTTAAAACTTTTAATTTTCCAGCTAAATGTCTCTGTACATCCGTCTTGTTTTTAAAGGATTGGTCAGTCCATACATCGGAGACTAGTCACTCAAAAACAAGATTCCCCAACCAAATGGGATTAAACTTAAAAGGGAAAGAGGAGCGATGAGAGTAAGAATCCAACTGTAGAATAATGGGAGCATGATCCGAGATGTAAGGATATGCAACCCAAGTTCTATATCTGTCAGCATGCTGAAGAAGTGAATCTGATAAGAAGAAGCGATCAAAGCGTTTTGAAATACTCGTTGTACCAGACCTGCCATTTCTCCAAGTGGGAACCACCTTGGCTGGTAAGAGGTCGACCAAATTGCGTTGATGGAAAATATCACTGAACGGTGAGGCCACTGCGTCAGAGGAGGCATTTGTTACCCGAATCTCAGAAGAAGTTAAGGTGAAGTTGAAATCCCCCGTAAGTATGAGATTAGGTTTTGCAAGAAGACCAGATGTCGATACCTTTGACCAGAAAGAAAGTTTATCAAAACAAGGTCCATAAACATTGAGAAGGTTGACATGTCGCTTGTTGGCGCAACAGGTGTATGTCAATAAGATGCCACCACAACAAAAGAATGTCTTTAGATCAAAATAGACAGGATCCCAAGCCACAAGAAACCCACCCGAAGTGCCCACCGAATTTATTGCACTAACAAACCAATGTGGCTTTAGTCCATTGATAAATGCACATAAACGTTGTTCATCCACTAGGGTTTCCTGGAGAAAAATAATTCTTGGATGAAGGTTATTAATCAATCGCCGGAGAGAGGCCTTTTTGAGGGTGCCTCCAACCCCACAGATGTTTAGGGACAAGAGTATCATGGACGTGACATGGCAAGGGCTTTAATGCCTCTAAGCGCCCCAAGGTCAGTCAATTCAGCAAGTGAAACATTAGATAGAGTAACAGAAGAGCAGGCTTTCCTAGTAGATAGAGTAACAATTTGTTGTTGGGGTGTAAATTATTAAATTTATGATTACTTCAAATTCAATGATCTACATCTCAATAACAACATGTTGTTTAATATATATTGATTGCTAATAATTTCATAATAACTCGTACCTTTCACTTATGAGTAAAAAGTGTTATCTTATAATGGGCCCACTTGTAAGTGATATGCACTATACACTAAGTCAATTATTAGTAATGTGCATTTTCCATCTTATCCGATAGATGGTGAATAATGTGATATCCAATAAAAAAAAGAAAATAGTACACTACAAATGATTGATTTAGTACAGGATGTATAATTTTCTTAAAGCTCACTTCTCTAATAATAAAAAATAATATCCTATTTAAATCTTCTATAACATATAACATATAACATATAACATCATGTTATTAAATAAGTCAAAGTACAATTTTGTTAAATAAGTCAAAGTACAATTTTGGGGGCCTAGTTGGTATGATTCTTAGATATTACGACTCTTTTACATTATGGAACCAAAGTGTTAAAATGAAAGTACATTCCTAGCAATTTATTGTTGAACCATAACTAACGCTAACTATTTATGGTTGAAGTACAATCCAAGTTCTAACTAACAAAGAAAAGGCATGGTTGGGAAGAAATGAAGACACGTGCATTTTTGCATTGATATGACATGACACGTATTAGGTACAAAAGACCATCTACTTTTTGAATGCTCAATATTTTATTATTATTTAATGACCATCACCGACCTTTCACTTTCACTTCCACTATCATGCGAAAATGGACGGTTTGACATATAATGCAAAGAAACGTAAACGAAATATAATTAATAATCTGTTCCTCAACGAGGTCTTATCCACCCATGTAAGAAGTGGATTTGTTACTTTTTTACATAAAAACTAATCTGCTTTAACTTGAAAGGAAAACATTTTGTGATGGTTAAATCTAACTTTTGACATGGGGCCGGAGTTATTCATACATGGATTTATCTCGTATTTTATATATAATATTGTTCATAATCTAAAATTCTTTAGATGTTTTCAATATAGTTGATATTACGAATTTTTAAGAATTTTAGTATATGAAATATGAAATATCTATTTTTAAGGTCACGGCCAAGTTACATCAAATTGATGTATGAGACTCTCTTGTTTGTGGGATAATGGACCCCTCTTCGCCCAATGATTTGACTGGTAAAGTCTACGGAGGTATACATACCCTACCCCCCTCTGGATTTGAACTTGTGACCTCTTAAGAGGAAACACATGTTCTTAACCATTAGGCCCACTCACTATGAATAACATAGGTGAGATGATTTTTTTTTGATGAAAAATAATAAATAATGCATTCATGTTATTATGGCATGTATTTATATGAAAAGGTTAATTTAATGTAAGTATGAATAAATTTTTTTCCAATAGAAAAATTGCTCAAAATTATATTAGTGTATAATTTTTTTTACATCTATAAGGATTCTTGACCACTATTGATTTCAAGTCACTATTATGTCACATATCCAAAGAGGATCCATCTAGACACTATTCTGCCACAAAGACTATCCAAAAATGATCTTTTACAAAAAACATTGTATCATAGTTAATACTAACATTAAAGTAGTTCACCTCCTCAAAAATATATCAAAAAACTTTGGATCCATGAATCAACACCCTGAACCGACTCATAAACAAGTGGAATTAAATAATTTTTATATGAGTTTGAGGATATGTTTTCCCTCTTTCCCAAGTCAAATAAGTTATTCTGCCTTTTGGTTCCAAGAGAGCTTGTTTTGATAGTCGATTTGCTTCCTTATTGAATTCCTTGTATATATGATGAAAGCAAATTCCTTGAAATAAAGTAGTCAATTCCTTTGTTCTGCGCTTCCATCCTTCAATGTCGATAGCCTGTAAATTACCTTTGTGATTTAAACAATCAATAATCACCTTTGAGTCCCCCATTAACTGTAACTTTTGAATATTCCAATGATTTGCTAGTGTAAGGGTGGCCCTTACACCCATCAACTCGGCTTTGGTGTTTGTTCCTCCCCCGCAGTTGATATATCATCTGTATACGATCGACTATGGAAATTTAATGACTCCCCCAACTCCACATATCAAGGCACCTGTTTTGGATGCCCCATCAAAACATGCAATAGTATAACCATCAATCTGTGTAAACATACACGTTCTTATGGTGATCAATTTTTGTGTTTGAGGAAGAGTGTTGAGCAATCCAAGTGTCTTATATACCACTGCCCATACCGAAGGAGCTTTCTCATCAAAAATTACTTTGTTTCTCTCAAGCCATATAAACCAATAGGTAAGTGCAACCAGCTATTTTGATACAGACTTGTCCTTTGTCCAAGAGGCTATACATTCAGTAAATGAAGTTCCAACCCAAGGTTTTTTAATTTTTAGTAAAGTGAAATTCTGGCCCAAACTGTCTGAGTGAAAATGCAATGAAGGAAAATGTGGTTGATATCTTCTAAATTGTTTTTTCATATAAGGAAAATACCAGGTCCCTGCCAACCTTTTTTTTGTAGGATGTCCCAGGATAGGATCCTATTTTCATCTGCCATCCAGATAAATAATTTAATCTTCAACTTGATATTCCATTTCCATAAATTTACCTTCCATCCATGCTAAATTGGATAATCCTGAGTAGAAATAAGGGCAGAATATATGTTTTTTACAGTGATGTTTCCATAAGATTCTCCTCTGGTCCAAAGTAGAGTATCATTTGTATCATGGAGCGATACACCAACACCAATAAGCTCATTACAGTGGATTTCCCATTCGGAAGATGGAATTCCCAATAAGCCCAAATCTTCGCTGCTTATCCAAGTCTCTGAGAATGTAATAGGATCCCGGGCAACTGAGGCTTGTGCCAAAACAATGATCCCTTTTTAATTTAATTGAGTGATAATCTCTTCCGAGAGAAAGGATCTGTTGCCTAAGCCTAAGATCTGATCTCTTCCAATAGAAATGAGATGTCCCGATCCTGGGCACCAACTGAGCCAGTGGGTGACAACATGAACATATCGCAAAAGACTAGCCCAAATTCTAGACGCAGAGCATTGTTTGTGTGATGCCATCCTGAACCAATTGATTACTGTAATGTTTGGAAAATATTTATTCCTTAATACCTTATGCCTAATTCTTTCCTACGTCAGAACCTACCATAGAGTATTAATTGTCAAAGCCTTGTTAAAATGTACTAGGTTTCGGAAGCCCCAACCACCATTCTACTTTGGTCTAGAAAGAGTATCCCACCTACATAGGTGGTACTGCTGTGTATCTTTATGACCGTTCCAGAGAAAGTGAAACATCATTTTTCTAATCTTATTTAAAATCGTGTGTGGGATAGCTTTAATCGGTATCCAGTATACAGGCTGACCTTCCAGCACCATTTTAACTAAAATGCATCTACCACCCAATGTAAGCCAATTGTTGCACCATAATACGATCTTATTTGTTGATTTGACCACTAACCAATCCCAATCTTCTGCCCTATGTGCCCTAGTATTTAGAAAGTATCCCATATATATGAATCTGATAGAGAGATCACTAAAGGTATATGGAAGAAAGTTCTTGAAAGGAGCAAGTTCAACATCCAAAAGACCTTCATAATGAACAACAGTCTTTGATTGATTTACCATTAGTCCAGTTGCTTTGCAGAATAAACTGATAATTTTTTTGATTTCCCACCATTCTTGTAAGGCAACCTTCGTCATAATTAGTACATCATCCACGAACAATATATGAAGAATTTTAAACATTCAAGATACTTTTATACTTGTTAGAGTGCCTTCACTAATGTTGTTTTTCAGTAATAGACTGAGACCTTCCATAACCAGGATAAAGAGAAATGGAGATAATGGACAACCTTTCCGCAATCCCTTGTCACTTCTGAAGAAATTTGTGGCCTCACCATTGAGTAAAAATGCAAAGGATGATGAAGTAACATAGCTCATGATCCAATTTGTCATCTAGATCCCAAATCCCACTTTTAATAGGGTCAATCTTAAAAGTTCCCAATCAATGCAGTCATACGCCTTTCTTAAGTCCAGTTTTAATACAATATATTTTAATTTCTTCTTCTTTATGCTGTGTAGACTCTTAGGAGTTGTGCCAATAGCATATTGAATCCTCCTTCCTTGTAAAAAACCCAACTGTTCAATAGAGAGTGATCTAGAAAGTACCGGTTTTATCCGATTTGCAATGATTTTTGATATCACTTTGTAACACAAATTGCATAATGAAATCGAGCGGAAATCATCAAAGGTAGATGGTTTATTTTCCTTTGGAATCAAAGTTAGGAATGTCAAATTTAGACTTCCCACAATAGAGCCTATCCTTTTCTATTCATCCAACATCTCTAGGAGATCCTCCCCAACTAAATCAAAAAAGAAAGTAAAAAACTCAGTCGTCTAGCCATCCGACCCTGGACTCTTATATTTTTTGAATTGAAATAGGACAACCTTTAATTCCTCCATTGTAACTAGGTTGAACAATGTACATGATTCATCCGCATTTAACATCTGGGGGAATAAGTTAATTATCTTGACTTGTTCAATAGTATTCGGGATAATCGGGGCCTTGTAGAAATTTTTGAAATATAGAACCGCTTCCTCCTTTAAGGCTCCTTGTTCTGATATTTTAGTTCCATTTCCATTGGTAATCTCATAGACATGTTTTTGGATCCTACTGTGGCTAGCATAATTGTGGAAAAACTTAGTATTATTGTCCCTGCTTTCCAACCATATTTCCTTGCTATGGAGTCTCCACTGTTCTTCAAACCCTCTTAATATATTATTTCTTTTGAGTTCCAATTGCCAGATAAGTTTTTCATCTTCACGATTTGTAGAATCACCGACCAGTCACATAATCGAGTCCTTTATACTAGTTTCTAGGTTCATCAAATTTTCTTTGTTCCTGGCAATACTAGCTTTATAACACAATTGTGTATGTGACTTTAGAATTTTTAATTTCCAAACTAGTCTGTTTTGTTTTCCACCTTCGGATAAGAAGGCGGGATCCTTCCAAATTTTACGTACTAAATCCACAAAATCTTGTTCATTTAGCCAATGGGCGTTTATTTTGAATGGGTAGGCCTTGTAATAGGGAGAAATCTGCAGTTGTAATAAGACAGGAACATGATTAGAGATGTATGGAAACTCTACCCATGACCTATATAGGACAACAATAGATAATAAATATTTAGAAACTAGACATCTGTCCAATCTCCTAGATACTGCTTCATGTCTAGAACGCCCATTCCACCAAGTAGGAACCAATTTAGTTGGTTTAATGTCTATCAACTTTTTGGACAGAAATAGATCTCTGTAATAATCATCTGTCGATCCAGAAAACGTGGATCCTCCCCATACCTCATCCGAGGAAAATATAATATTCATATCTCCAGCTATGATCAAATTCTTAATAGCCAAAATACCACTGTCTTCCACTGTTGGCACAGGGGCAGACCCAGGGTTCAATGCTACAACAACGCACCAACAAAACCCTAACTACCGACCCTTTCGAAAACACCTGCGAAGCAGATGAAGTCTCACCCGAGGTAGAGGCAGGGGTGGTTGCAGGACTCCAATGTCTACAACCTTAGCTGGGACACAGATATGTGATTGTAACACCTTAACATAGAACTTAGAAGTTATAGTTCATTAATATTCAATCTTAGTTTACAACGCAACTAACCCTAACAACAGATCAACTCAATATTTATACAGATCCAATAAATTCCAGTACTAAGCATACCAACATAGATCCGATCTAACATTTATTCACATTATTCAACACTAAGCTACCATATTAGATCCTTCTAAGAATACATCGGTGCACTAAGCATTCAATCACATAGACAAGAAGACAACCAAAAAGCACATAGAAAACACAACGTAGGATATATGTGGTTCACCCCCAACCTGGGGCTACGTCCACCAACTCTTCTTCTTTATTTCTTTTTGTCAATCTTCTACATGCACATAGCCATGATATCTTACTCTGCAGAGGATAGGAGATCTGTGCACCTTGCTAGATCCTCCTTCCCTGTATTACAACACAAATCCTTCCACAGTCTCTTGCAATCACTTACACTTAGCTTTGCAAGTCTCACATAGTATGCACAAAGCAATTACAATTACCACCTGCACCTAGCAATTAACACTAAACACTTATCATCACATACTTGTCCCTCCTTCGATCACTTAGATTGAACTACTTCCTACATCGCCTAGATTTCTATTTATACATTACAAAATGGGCCTAAATATGGGTAAACCCATGGGCCGACATACCCATTCTTGTTACATAAACCCAAAACCCAAAACCCAAAAATCCCTAAAAATTGGCCAAGATCCCGTGATCTCTACTTCGACTTGCGCTCCGTCTTCGACACCCTGTCGAAGTCCCAAAAGTAGTTCAAACATGACCAAGGATCCTCAAAACTTGGTCAAGGGCCAACAGGACCCCAACACTCACCTATGACTCATCCCGAGTCACTCTGGTTTGGTCGGTCGGGATGGTCTAGATCCGCGAGTAGTCGACGAAGAGGCTTTCACTCCTCATGTCGATGAAGCTTGAATTCCTGTGAACATTGCTCTCTCGACCATCATATCAATTAGAACTTCCTCAACTGACTTCTCCACAACGCTGAGCTCATCCGATATGCACGCTCTCGAATGGAAAAATCGGGTGGATGGATGAGTGCTCAAAGAAATAGAATCGATGTTGATCTTACTAAGCACAGTGTGGTAGCAATGGGTTCTCTTGTTAGCTCTGATACAATTCACAAAAGTGTTCTCAGTGCAACAATCGACGGACTAAGTAGACACGATGTAACAGATCTCTCCAACGGATAAGAAGTTTTCCATCAATGCAGTTCTGTCCATTGCGGTGCGGTCCCAATGGTTCGATGGTGAGATTTCTAGTCATAACTGTTGTTCTAACCGTTCTGGAATGTCGGTCCAATGGTTATAATGCTTCCAACGGTCATATCGCTTCGCCATGGCGAAGTGCCATGGGGCGTTGTTTTGATATCCCAACGAAGTTCCAATTTTGCAAATATTCCTTCCACAAAGTTCCCTATGGGCCCCTCTGTAACTTTTCGAACTTTTCTATCTTCTTGATGAGTTTCCTAGCTTTCTTCCCGGTGATCTTTGTCTCCGTATTCCTCTTTCCATTCTGATTCTTGTCTTCTTTTGGCATAAAAACTTCGTGCTGTTGAGATTATTTCATAGGGTTAGAGAGTAATACTACTTCTTTATCTGGGGTAGGTGCTCTACTCATCTGTGAATCTTCTTGTGTTCTTTCAACTTCATGATCCAAGTTTATGGTTCTAAGTAGCTTTGATCTGTTCTTCTGTTCTGCAACCAAGTGTGTTATCCTCCTAGTCATGAAATATTTTAATTCCTTCTTTTTCTGTTCTAGGGCCTCCTCTTCTTTTCTTCTGGTCTGATCTCTCTCGATCTAGTTTTTTCCTAATAACATAGTAAATGGAGCGATGTTCTCAATGAATCTAACAACCTCAAAATATTCCTTTGTCAAAGCTCCATGAGAACTCATAGATACCTGGGTGAGTCTTCCACATAGGGTTATCAACTTTCCTCTCAATAATCCTATTCCTCCCAATGAAGGAATCATATTAGGCTTTCCTAAATCTTCCCAAGTTCTTTCTATCATGATATTTATCTGTGTTTCCTCATCCAAGACACAGTCTATGTCGAAGTCTCCTATTCTTGCTTCTATGCATTCTTTTTCTTTGAAGATCTCTGATAAGTTGATATCTTTGTGATCATTCAGGGTTTTTTTCATCTGCAATAGTAACCACATCCATCAGGATTACTATGGTAAGGTGATGGATGAATCATCGAAGGACACACTATTACAAAAATACCCACCCACCTATGTTACAGAAGTGGATTCCTAGGGATGTGAGCCATTACACTATGGTATCAATCCAGGAAGCCATATGGAGGCTCCGACGTCTCTTACAAGTAAGTAAAAAAATCTTTTTCTTGCATTATGCTCGTCATTATCGCTTTGGGAAAAGGATGCATTGGAAAAATCGCATTGGCTACATTTGTCTACTACCTTAACTAAGGGACATACTGAGGGTGGTACAGTCACTAATGAACCTCCTATGGCAGATTCAAAGAGTCCAATAAACTTGACTTCTTCCCCAGCCTTAGTATCTAGGATTCTACCTTTACGTTCTCATGGTTCTCCTGCTAATCCACCTACAAAGTCACTTCAGTTTTCCTTACCTCAACTGTGCATCTCTCGAGCTTCGGTAACAAACCCAGGCCACTCATCGCCAGAGATGTTAGATATTTTTATGGAGCCTTGGTATAGAGAATCGAAGGAGGATGAGCCCACCCTTAGTGCGGTACTTGACTCTTTGATTCCCTTCATTCGAGATGATAACACTTCCATTAAATTGCCTACCTATATGGGGAAGGCTATCTTTGATCCTTGATCAGACTCTGGGGCTAATACCACTCAAGCTCATACCAAGGGGAATGGGAAATAATTTTCCTGGTCAAGAGGCCTTGGCATAGAACATTCTCCTATAAAGACTCGAAGCACCCAGAAAAAATTGGTGGTATTATCTTCCCAAACAAATGATTCTATCCCTTCCTCCACTGATAGTGGGGATCTTAGAGCAATGAAAGAACTAACACCGGCTAAGTGATGTTATTAATATCCTTAAATATTAGAGGGATTGGAGGCACCCTCAAAGCGGCCTCTGTTCGGTGAATTTTGGATCATTCTCGACCATAAATTATTTTTCTTTAGGAAACTTTGGTTAATGCATAGAAAGCAAGAGATTTCATGCAAATGTTGTGCCCCTCCTGGGTTTCGTGTGTTGTAAATTATGTGGGTACTTCGGGGGGATTATTAGTCTCTTGGGATCCTAATTTATATGAAATGGCTCCCTATCTTACTATTGGTGGTATTATTTTAACAGGAAGGTGTTATAAAATAAGCGGGAGATAGCTCTATTTAAAATATGTGTCCCATGCACAGACCGAAAAATATTCTAGCAGTCGGTGGTTGTTGTCCCTTGACTAAGTTTTGAGGATCCTTGGTCATGTTTGAACTACTTTTGGGACTTCAACAGGCTATCGAAGTAGAGATCACGGGATCTCGAGCTCTTTTTAGGGATTTTTGGGTTTTAGGTTTATGTAACAAGAATGGGGATGTCAGCCCATGGGTTTACCCATGTTTAGGCCCATTTTGTAATGCATAAATAGAAATCTAGGCGATATTGGAAGTAGTTCGATTTATGTGATCGAAGGAGGGACAAGTATGTGATGCTAAGTGCTAAGTTTTAATTGCTAGGTGCAAGTGGTAATTGTAATTGCTTTGTGCATACTGTGTGAGACTTGCAGAACTAAGTGCAAGTGATTGTAAGAGATTGTGGAAGGCTTTGTACTATGATACAGGGAAGGAGGATCTAGCGAGGTGCGCAGATCTCCTGTCCTCTGCGGAGTAATATATCATGGCTCTGTGCATGTAGAATATTGACATAAATAAATAAAGAAGAAGAGTTGGTGGACGTAGCCCCAGGGTGGGGGTGAACCACGTATATCCTGCATTGTGGTTGCTATGTGCTTTATGGTTGTATTCTTGTCTATGTGATTGAATGCTTAGTGCACTGATGTATTCTTAGAAGGATCTAATATGGTAGCTTAGTGCTGAATAATGTGAATAAATGATAGATCTGATCTATGTTGGTATGCTTAGTACTGGAATTTATTGGATCTGTATCAATACTGTGTTGATATGTTGTTAGGGTCAGTTGTGCTGTAAACTAAGGCTGAATATTAACGAACTGTAACTACTAAGTTCTATGTTAAGGTGTTACAATCACAGATCTGTGTCCCAGCTAAGGTTGCATACACTGGAGTCCTGCAACCACCCATGCCTCTACCTCGAGTGAGACTTCATCTGCTTCGTAGGTGTTTTTGTAAGGGCTAGTAGTTAGGGTTTTGTTGGTGCATTGTTGTAGCGTTGAACCTTGGGTCTACCCCTGTGCCAACAAATGGTTCCATTGCCGGGACCTGAAACTGTGATTGCTGGGAACTGAAGGAAAGAAAGAAATCTCTATGCATAGATCTGTTGCCTTAGTGTGTAGTATTCTACTTGACCTGTAAAGCTCTGTGCTAAGAAGAGAAGTCAGATCTGAAGAAAGGAGGTAAGATCTCGAAGCTTTGTTCTCTGATAAAGGTAAGAATAGTGAAACATTTTAGATCTGGAAGCTTTAAAAATAAGAATAGTGAAAAGTTTTAGATTTGGAAGCTTTGTGCTCTGCTGAAAGTAAGATTAGTGGAAATTTTTGTTTCAAGAATATAGATATAGGTATGTTTGATAAATGTTACCCTAGTCTGAAAACTAGGGCACAACTAGAAGAGAGAAGGTTTGATATGAGTAGATCTGAAAGAAATAATGAAAGATATGTTATTCCTATGCATAGAAAGAATGTTTGGACTAACAAATGGATGCAGGATCCCATAAATATTTTTTTATAGGTTAGCTACTATGATCCTAGTTCATAGTATAGAAAAGGCTGGGGATCATTTAAGAAAAAAACAGGATTAACCCTTTGTTATAGTTGCAGAAGACCAGAACATCTTGCTAAGGAATGCCCTGGAAGAAGACCTAATTGTCTTTGTTGTAAATCTATGGACCATGAAGTTTTGGATTTCCCTAGAATGATTTCTAAGGTTGAAAGAATGAATATGGAACAAGCAAACCTTGAGAAAGGCCAAGAGACTAAGACTATGAGTAGAGAACCTACCCCAGATAAAGAAGCAACATTACTCTCTAACCCTATGAAATAATATCAACAACGTGAAGTTTCTATGCCAAAAGAAGACAAGAATCATATTGGAAAGAGGAATACCGAGACGAAGATCACCAGGAAGAAGGCTAGAAAACTCAGCAAGAAGAGAGAAAAGGTCGAAAAGTTACACAGGGGCCCATAGGGAACTTCGTGGAAGGAATATTTGCAAAATTGGAACTTCGTTGGGATATCAGAACAACGCCCCATGGCACTTCACCATGGCGAAGCGATATGACTGTTGGAAGCATTATAACCATTGGACCGACATTCTAGAATGGTTAGAACAACAATTATGATCAAAAATCTCGCCATCAGACCATTGGGACTGTGCCGCAATGGACATAACTGCATTGATGGAAAACTTCTTATCCATTGGAAAGATCTGTCTTAGTCTCTTGGCCTTTCTCAGGGTTTGCTTGTTCCATATTCATTCTTTCAACCTTAGCAATCATTCTAGGGAAATCCAAAACTTCATGGTCCATATAATTACAACAAAGACAACTAGGTCTTCTTCTAGGGCATTCCTTAGCAAGATGTTCCGGTCTTCTGCGACTATAACAAAGGGTTAATCCTCTTTTTTTCTTAAATGATCCCTAGCCTTTGCTATACTGCGCACTAGGATCATAGTAGCTAACCTGCAAAAAATTATTTCTGGGATCTTGCATCCATTTGTTAGTCCAAACATTCTTTCTATGCATAGGAATAACATATCTTTCATTATTTCTATCAAATCTACTCATATCAAACCTTCTCTCTTCTAGTTGTGCCCTAGTTTCCAGACTGGGGTAACATTTATCAAACATACCTATATCCATACTCTTGAAACAAAAAATTCCACTAATCTTACTTTCAGCAGAGCACAAAGATTCCAAATCTAAAACTTTTCACCATTCTTATTTTTAAAGCTTCCAGATCTAAAACGTTTCACTATTATTACCTTTATCAGAGCACAAAGCTTCGATATCTTACCTCTTTTCTTCGGATCTGACTTCTCTTCTTAGCACAGAGCTTTACAGGTCAAGTAGAATACTACGCACTAAGGCAACGGATCTACGCATAGAGATTTCTTTCTTTCCTTCAGTTCCCAACAATCACAGTTTCAGATCCTGGCAACGAAACCATTTGTTGGCACAGGGGCAGACCCAGGGTTCAATGCTACAACAATGCACCAACAAAACCCTAACTACCAACCCTTATGACAACACCTGTGAAGTAGATGAAGTCTCACCCGAGGTAGAGGCATGGGTGGTTGCAGGACTCTAGTGTCTGCAACCTTAGCTGGGACACAGATCTGTGATTGTAACACCTTAACATAGAAATTAGTAGTTACAGTTCGTTAATATTCAGCCTTAGTTTACAACGCAGCTAACCCTAACAACATATCAACACAGTATTTATACAGATCCAATAAATTCCAATACTAAGCATACCAACATAGATCAGATCTATCATTTATTCACATTATTTAGCACTAAGCTACCATATTAGATCCTTCTAAGCATACATCAGTGCACTAATCATTCAATCACATAGACAAGAATACAACCATAAAGCACATAGAAACCACAACACAGGATATACGTGGTTCACCCCCACCCTGGGGCTACGTCCACCAACTCTTCTTCTTTATTTATTTATGTCAATATTCTACATGCACAGAGCCATGATATCTTACTCCACAGAGGATAGGAGATCTGTGCACCTCGCTAGATCATCCTTCCCTGTATCATAGTACAAATCCTTCCACAGTCTCTTACAATCACTTGCACTTAGCTCTGCAAGTCTCACACAGTATGCACAAAGCAATTACAATTACCACTTGCACCTAGCAATTAAAACTTAGCACTTAGAATCACATACTTGTCCCTCCTTCGATCACATAGATCGAACTACTTCCAATATCGCCTAGATTTCTATTTATACATTACAAAATGGGCCTAAACATGGGTAAACCCATGGGCTGACATCCCCATTCTTGTTACATAAACCCAAAACCCAAAAATCCCTAAAAAGAGGTCGAGATCCCATGATCTTTGCTTCGACAGCCTGTTGAAGTCCCAAAAGTAGGTCAAACATGACCAAGGATCCTCAAAAATTAGTCAAGGGCCAACAACCACCAACTGCTAGAATATGTTTTGGTCCGTGCATGGGACACATATTTTAAACAGAGCTATCTCCCGCTTATTTTATAACACCTTCCCGTTAAAAGAATACCACCAATAGTAAGATAGGGAGCCATTTCATATAAATTAGGATCCCAAGAGACTAATAATCCCCCCGAAGTACCCACATAATTTACAACACACGAAACCCAGGAGGGGCGCAACATGTGCATGCAATCTCTTGCTTTCTATGCATTAACCAAAGTTTCCTGAAAAAAAATAATTTCTGGTCAAGAATGATCCAAAATTCACCGAACAGAGGTCGCTTTGAGGGTGCCTCCAATCCATCTAATATTTAAGGATATTAATAACATCACTTAGCTGGTGCTAGTTCTTTCATTTCTCTAAGATCCCCACTATTAGTGGAGGAAGGGATAGAGTCATCTGTTTGGGAAGATAATACCGCCAATTTTTTCTCGGTGCTTCGAGTCTTTATAGGAGAATGTTCTATGCCAAGGCCTCTTGACTAGGAAAATTAGTTCCCATTCCCCTCGGTATGAGCTCGAGAGGTATTAGCCCCAGAGTCTGATCAAGGATCAAAGATAGCCTTCCCCATATAGGTAGGCAATTTAATGGAAGTGTTATCATCTCGAATGAAGGGAATCAAAGAGTCAAGTACCACACTGAGGGTGGGCTCATCCTCCTTCGATTATCTATACCAAGGCTCCATAACAATATCTAACATCTTTGGCGGTTAGTGGCCTAGGTTTTTTACCGGAGCTCGAGAACTACACAGTTGAGGTAAGGAAAACTGAAGTGACTTTGTAGGTGGATTAGTAGGAGAACCATGAGAATGTAAAGGTAGAATCCTAGATACTAAGGCTGGGGAAGAAGTCAAGTTTAGTGGACTCTCTGAATCTGCCATAGGAGGTTCATTAGTGACTGTATCACCCTCAGTATGCCCCTTAGTTAAGGTAGTAGACAAATGTAGCCAATGCGATTTTTCCAATTCATCCTTTTCCCAGAGCGATAATGACGAGCATAATGCAGGAAAAAGCTTTTTTAACTTACCTGTAAGAGACGCTTGAGAATCCATCTGGCTTCCTAGATCGATACCATAGTGTAATGGCTTACATACATAGGAATCCACTTCTGTAACATAGTTGGGTGGGTATTTTTGTAATAGTGTGTCCTTCGATGATTCATCCATCACCTTACCAGAGCAATCCTGACGGAGGTGGTCTGTGTAGCGACATTGAATGAAGCGAAAGGGTATTCCAAGATAGTCCAGCCATTGTGTAATATGACGCCCTCACCATTCTATATCTAAAATCTCTGGAAGCCCTTCATGGATATCCATTTCAACTTAAATTCTACCCATTTTCCTAGAAGAATTTTCCAAAGTTTGTAAATCCATTGTAACAAACTTCCCCAATGCATCTCCAATTTCCCGCAGGGATCCTTCGTTCCTATGAATAAGTAATCCCAAAAATAGTATCCACAGGTGATAGAAATGAAAATGTTCGGTTGTTGGGTCAAAAGCAACTCGCCAACGTTTCAGCATTAGGCTGCTTCCCCCATGAACTCAGAACATATTCAACACTAGAGATGCATCTTTCGGGGTTATACAGATGAAACCCATCCAACCCTTTGTTAGAAAGAGTATTTTCGACGAGTAGCCGAGAATAGGAGCCCGATGTTTATCAATCCAGGCCGATACATACCCTTTACTCAAATAGGTATAGGAGAATATTCCTACCAAGCCACAGAGGGCCAATCTATAGGTCTCTTCAAGGCCCACGTCCGAACCCAACACTATTTTCCTAACATTCCTATTATCCTTCCACACCTTCCTCCGGACACTAGTCGAGTTTGTAGGTTTGTGGGTTTTTCGTAGTCTATCCGACGAGAAAACTCCCTTATTTCCCAACTGTGGTTCATGAAAAGTCACTAGCCCGTCCGCTAGAAGTGTAAGGCCCTTTGTTGTAGGGGGAAATGTGAAGGGACCAGAAGAATAAACCGAATCCTGGGTACAAGTAATGCCTGGAACAGATGTCAGTTTCGATGTCGTAATGTCTGGAGTGATGGTCAGTTCATATGCATTGTGGTTTAATGAGCCAGTTACGCCACCCATTGAATCGACCTTTGTGAAAATACCCCCTAATGCCACTTGAACTCGTCCTCTGCATTCATTAATTCCATTACATTTCTCTCTAATTCAACACCAACTGGGAGTATCATAAGACCACCACTTGTTACGCATTGAGGTGAGTATTTACTCGGTTCAGTTTCCTAGACATGAAATATATGTTGGAAACTGGGCCTAGGATCCCAATAAAACTATGTCCTGAAATGTAATAACTCCAGCTGCCACTATAAAACATTGAGGATATGCCAATGCTAAAATGGAGGGTCGGTTAGTAAACTCTATGCAAAGTACCTGGATACTTAACACCTAAAAACCAATCTAAAGTCCATAATACCCCTAAATAACTGTAGTATTTTGTAGCGATCATCTAGTAGAAACCTCGTTGCCCATTTTCCACCAAAGATGGCGCTAGTCCATCCTCACAAAACTCCTTCCTAGTAGCAGAGTGTCTGCCATTGATGGAGCTAGTCCATCCTCGTTTCCCGCCCAGTTGTAGAGCTCAAAATGTTCTTATCAACGTCAAGTATGAATAATTAGTTGAGACTATGAAATAATAATACATGTTTTTTTAGTAATGTAGTTAAAACTATGGAATTACTTCACTAAGGATGGAAGTTATCTTGGTTACTTGTAAGTAATGTGTAGATTTATATGAATTATATGAACACTGTAGTTGGAATTACATGAGAATATTAATATAATGAAAATATGAATATTGTAGTTGAGATTATATAATTTCTTCATATAATAGTAATATCCTGTTATGGTGATTCACAAATGATTCTCTTAAAGCTTTTCAAGCACGTAAATAAAATTATAAAGAAAACCACGTAATTCCTTACCTTTTTTAAATTTTCGAGATAGACCAACGTTAATCTTATTGGATGTTAATAACCATCATCATCATCAATATCGTTAATGGCCACCATCACCATCAATATTGTGTTATTAATATAGTTGAAATCATGGAATTTTAATATAATTCAAGTATGAATTATATAACATCAAAAATATAGTTGAGATTATCATAATGGAATGTTAGTATAACAATTATGAATAATATAGTTGAGATTAAATAAATGTAAGTACAAGTCAATTGGCCAAATTGGCTCTAGCTTGGGTGGTTAAGAGGAGACATTGTTATCCTTCCCACCTAGATTCAAACTCCACTTGTGACATGTTTTCCCCTTGTGGGTTGATTGGGCTAGCAAGGTATTGATGATCTCATGTTTGAGGGTCAGATGAGATTTTTCCAAACATTTTTTAATCCTCGAGGGTTATCTCAAGTGGTCATGAGGCAAAAGAGATATCTATTCCCCAAGCTAGAGAGGCTACTTGTTTGACTCTTTTGATCGCCTCGAGATGAGGAGCTTGGAACCTAGGCACTCACAGTTTACTCTAGTTACTACTCGTCGACGATGATGAAGTCTTCGAGGGTTTCCAGTGTTTAGTTATAAGGAAAACAAAGATACGCAAGTATGAATAATACAATTAAAATTGCGATTATGGAATTTTAATATAATGCAAGTATGAATTATATACTATGAAAAATATGGTTGAGATTATGTTTACTAAGTTGTAATATGATGTAAGTATGATTATATAACTGAGATCGTGAATATGTAATTTTAATATAATTATTTGATATTATGGAATTTCTTAATGTTGAGATAATAAATAAAGCAAAGGATATATTTGTTTTGAGATTGATCCCAACTAGAGAATCAAACGAAAAATTTGAAAAGTAAAAATTCAAGAAAATGAAAACAAAGGATAGATTTGATTAAAGTGTCAAAACTTCTCCTAAAATAAATGGATAATAAAGATCAAAAGGCCATGATTTGGATATTGGGATTTATATTAGAATCAAAGAGAAATAGATTTTGAATAATAGCAAGAGAGTCGTTCTTTTGATCGAGCCTGATTTGGTGATTGGGAAAAAGAAAGAGGTTTGAAAGGTTGAAAGAGGCCCAATACTAAGATTGGGCCCGACCAAGACATCGTTCCTACAATTGAGAAGTAAGGAAAATGATGCCCAATATGAAAATCAAGAAGTGAAAATAAAGCATCCTTTTCAAAAGAAACTTGAAATAAAGCTTTAGGAGAAAAGACAAAATCAAAATACCTCAAGGCCTTGAATGAATCCCAGAGAAGAATTGGTGACCATACTAGGGAATCCATGATTCTTTGCTAGGTATTGTTGGATCATGAGAATGAAGTGTATGCATTCTCATGTTTTGACTCCCCATTGACATCTTGAAATCAATGTCTAGTGGGTCCTAGTAAATATTATTTGGTGAGGACTTCAATAGTCATACTTACATACCAACTAATGAGGATCATATACTATGCCAAGATAATGAAATGTTGAGGTTTATTTCTTTAAAGTTTTCATCAATTATCTAGGTTGAAGTTTCCATCATAGGGCCTAATATATTTGGGGTATACAGATTTTCACCAAGCATAAATATGTTATCCCTAAGGTGACGCTCTATAGCTAGTGATAATCCATGGCCCTAATATAGTCACCACAATATCATAGACCTTGCTCCATTGCTAGCGAGCATCCATATCCCTATAAGAGATATATGCAAGCTCCCTTCATTAACTACACTTCCTTTCTCGATTCTTACCTCTATTTTGATATATGTTTTAGAAATTGGTGGACAAGGAAAGAAATAACCTTTACAAGCTTAATAGGGGATGACTGGTAAATGTTCATATTTATTTAATGTTTAGTTGTGCCTAGTTATTAAAGTAATTCCCTTTATTTTTTATTTTCAGCCCATATATTTCAACTCTTCACCCTTCATGTGATTATCTATTTAAGTGTGTAGATGGATCTCTTGACACATTAGACTCACTTGTTAGCTAGGATTCAAGAAAAACCATTGTTTTGTCACTTGGAGAGATCATGGTCCAACCACTTCCACATCATTTCAACACCTTCCAAATCTGTATTCAAGTTTGTCTTTTCTTTTAGCTCACAACCTAGGAGAGGCATGCAAAATTATCTAGGATTTTTTTTCTATGATATTGCTAATATTAGATGCATGGATTATATAGGTTTCCATTGTAAGAATACAAGCAAAGAGAATAATGCCAATTATCCATCAATGCATACATCATAGAAAAATAAAATGCTAATGCACCCCTTGGAACATGACTCATAGCTGCGAAAAATTATAAAGGTAAGCAACTTGTCTATATTAGTTTCAAAAAAATCAGTATTATTAAAGATGGGGGCTATCAAAAATTTGTAGTAGGTTTCTTTATTGTGACACTTGAACCAATCATATTCATGCTGAGCATTTTCAAGCTCAATACATCCTAGATCATTGGGTTGAATGTTTTCCTTACTTATACTATTAAAATAACATCTTCCTATTCTAGTTAAGATAGATATATGATAAGAAATTATATTCATATTTGTAAATATGTATTAAGAAATGGAGATTATAATTCCTTTGATTTTTAGTTTTTAAAGAATTTTTTTGCTTGTATACAAATAACTATCTATTGATTTGATGCATGCATATAATTTATAATCATTATATAACATTGAATGTCATTATGTTTTTTCTCAATAAATCAAGTGCAACAATTCAATAAATCACTAATGATAAAAATAAATAATAGAAAATAGATATTAGTGAAACCTACTATAGATTAAATTAGTATTCTAAGTTAAGTGATTAAATTTTAATCTAGCCACTTAACCTTACATTAAAAATTATAATTCTACAAATTTTAGGACATTGAGAATTGTAATTCTAAAATACAAAGAGCTTAAGCTATATATAATGCATTGATGCATACAATGCATTTAATCTAAGAGTATAGCACACGATATGTTGCAAATAGAATTATGGAAAACATATGATGTTGTAGAAAGAAACTATTAATATTGGAAAGAANTATAATGGGCCCACTTGTAAGTGATATGCACTATACACTAAGTCAATTATTGGTAATGTGCATTTTCCATCTTATCCTATAGATGGTGAATAATGTGATATCCAATGAAAAAAAGGAAATAGTACACTACAAATGATTGACTTAGTACATGACGTATAATTTTCTTAAAACTCACTTATCTAATAATAAAAAATAATATCTTATTTAAATCTTCTATAACATATAACATATATCATCCCGTTATTAAATAAGTCAAAGTACAATTTTGGGGGCCTAGTTGGTATGATTCTTAAATGTTACAACTCTTTTACATTATGGAACCAAAGTGTTAAAATGAAAGTACATTCCTAGCAATTTATTGTTGAACCATAACCAACGCTAACTATTGTAAGTCCATTCTTGGACAGGGAGGCCTGGAGTTCTCTTAACTCTCAACTTCGGATGCAATGCAGCAGGCAGTTGGAGTTGCAATTCTGAATTCGGATCCAGCTCAGTTGACTTTGTTTATTTATGGTTGAACTACAATCCAAGTTCTAACTAACAAAGAAAAGGCATGGTTGGGAAGAAATGAAGACACGTGCATTTTTGCATTGATATGACATGACACGTATTAGGTACCAAAAGACCATCTACTTTTTGAATGCTTCTCACCCTAATCAATATTTTATTATTATTTAATGACCATCACCGACCTTTCACTTTCACTTCCACTATCATGCGAAAATGGACGGTTTGACATATAATGCAAAGAAACGTAAACGAAATATAATTAATAATCTCTTCCTCAACGAGGTCTTATCCACCCATGTAAGAAGTGGATTTGTTACTTTTTTACATAATAACTAATCTGCTTTAACTTGAAAGGAAAACATTTTGTGATGGTTAAATCTAACTTTTGACATGGGGCCGGAGTTATTCATACATGGATTTATCTCATATTTTATATATAATATTGTTCATTTTATAAAATTCTTTAGATGTTTTCAATATAGTTGATATTACGAATTTTTAAGAATTTTAGTATATGAAATATGAAATATGAAATATGAAATATCTATTTTTAAGGTCACGACCAAGTTACATCAAATTGGTGTATGAGACCCCCTTGTTTGTGGGATAATAGACCCCCTTCGCCCAATGATTTGACTGGTAAAGTCTACAGAGGTATACATACCCTACCCCCCTCTGGATTTGAACTTGTGACCTCTTAAGAGGAAACACATGTTCTTAACCATTAGGCCCACTCACTATGAATAACATAGGTGAGATGATTTTTTTTCAATGAAAAATAATAAATAATGCATGCATGTTATTATGCCATGTATTTATATGAAAAGGTTAATTTAATGTAAGTATGAATAATTTTTTTTTCCAATAGAAAAATTGCTCAAAATTATATTAGTGTATAATTTTTTTTACATCTATAAAGATTCTTGACCACTATTGATTTCAAGTCACTATTATGTCACACATCCAAAGAAGATCCATCTAGACACTATTCTGTCACAAAGACTATCCAAAAATGATCTTTTACAAAAAACATTGTATCATAGTTAATACTAACATTAAAGTAGTTCATCTCCTCAAAAATATATC
>JZKD02S2206118.1:9681-24198 GCA_000966675.3 Picea glauca | reverse complement strand
TACTCAAGGAAGAGTTTCCAATTAACATCATTCAAGATGGAGGGGCCCTCACGAATTAAAGAAACTTGACGTGTCGATAGGTAGGGAAACCTAACATAAGGTTAACATGAACCACAATCTCTTGTCCTGTGGTTAATATCTCTGAACTGGAACCGGCCTCAAGTCACCCATGTGTCAAGATTCACTGGTGGCAAGGAAGAACGAGTACTATTGGGCCAGGTTTCAAAATAAAGTTCCCTTAAATAAACGAGCTTCGAAACAAGGTTATTTCATTTTGGGATGATTGAAGAAAATATTATTTTTCCTATTTTTGAAGAAAATATTATTGTGCGAAGTGGATAAGAGTTAACAAAACCCTTCACCTTCAAACGATTTCTCTAGAATGGAATTCGATCATTATGCCATTAAAAATAAATCTTTATTACAGGATTGCATTATTATTCCATCACTGGGTTCATACAACAACGATACGATTTATGTGCAGGAATAATACTTTCCCATCAAATGATATGTATCATTTATTTACATGAATTACATTATATTATCAATCATTTAACTCATGAATACAATGTTGCTCATTTTGTGCAGAGTAATTTTACTGAATTAACCCTTATGCTTATGCATGGATAAAACATTTTATTATAAAAAAGAATGCCTCTCAATTTCTCCCAAATGATCCACGCATAAATTGACAACAATATACATAAAATTTAAGAATAATGTCTTGTTGTTTTTATAAACTTTAGTCCAAAATACAATCCGTATATGATCAAAATTCTATAAAATATCAAACTAGAACCATTAAAATACCGTAACCAGAAGGAGAATGTTGAGATGGAAGTTTCTTCAATCCGAAACCTTGCGCCACGATCTTTCTTTCACTTACCAATCCCAAGACTTTATCGGTACCTCCCAGTCAAATATAGGTGTACTCTTCTTCCCCCTTAGCCCCCCAAGCCACAAAGGGGCCACACACAAAAACAATATATTCAATAGCACCCAAAACATGCCTCACAAGGAAGAACTTCCACTCTTTTCCAAGTTTTGGAATCTCAACTCTCAAAGTAAAACTTAGTCAAGAAAAATTCTGGCAGCATAACAATACTAACAAAAGTGATCCCCCTCTCCCTTTTTCTCCAATTATTTTATAGAAAAATTCTCAATGACACATGTCCTCATGCATAATTATTTAATTTTTAATAATTTAATTAAAGGATTATTCACCCACTACATGTGACACACTCTCACCAAGTTGCACATGTTAATTCTCATTTTACTTTATTTATTTAGGCATTTTCCCTCACATTCTCCAATGGGCTCCTATTTTTTCTCTTCGTTGTCCCTTAGTTCCCCAATCCCTCATTTAATTTGTGTCCCCTAACTAGATCTTAGTTTGAGTTGGATTATAAGTCTTCTTTTAGTTGGGATTAGTGGTAGATTGACTCAAGATGTTTCTCTATGTGGACCACCTATTCTCTCATGTTTTATTTTATTTTTATTTATAAATCTTTTTTATTATTTTCATGCACACATGTGCATTTACCCAAGTTTATTTTTATTTCTTCATTCAATTAAATTGCTAGTCTAATTCTTTTATTCCCTTTTTATGGTTTACTTAAACAAACCTCTTTAGACTTAGACTCTTTGTTATTTTCTTGTTTTTAATTTAATAATTATTTGCATTCTCTTTCTAACAAAATCTAAGTATTTTATTTTTATTTTATAAGCCTTCTAGATTTTTATTACTCACATATGATTATGCAACGTTCCCTTCAAGATGCACCTCCATGCTCCAAGGGTGCCACTCATCTTTGACTAGTTTTGGAAGTGTCTGACACTTGCAGTCAACACTCCACTTGGTCGACCTTGTGAGAGACTAAGGGATTATAAGGAATAAGGATTCCTCCTTATTGTGTTCCCCTTAGAATTCATCACGAGCGACTATCTCAGTCTTCCCTCACGACATCGTGGAACTATCAAACTAGGTAATCGTTAACCTATAGTTCGGTTCACAGCGGGAGTTCTAGTAAGCTGTGATAGGGACGCTGCCACACCTCTCCCTCAACTATCTGGTTTCAATGCATGACCCCTTTACTCCTTATATGAGTTGTAGTAGCAAGAGTCGTCGATCCTACATCCACTGACAATAATACTATCATTAATCCATATACATAACATCCATACTTAAATCATCATATAAATCACATGCATGTAAATCAATATGCATGTGCAAATGGACACCAGTGACTCCACCTACTATCTTAGTGGGTTACTTCTCCATCTGGGATCTCCACGCAAGCTCCTCAGTGAACCTACGAGCTCCATCGTTTCTAGTCAACACCTGTTTAACATGAGCCTTGGTCACCAATAGGCGATCCTCCAAATCATACAGTGTGAAAAGACTCTACCCTACCACGTCCAATTGGCCTGAGCTATCATCTGTAAGAGTGCTCCCCTCATCCTCATATTAGGAATCATAAGAAAGGATTGGAGATGCAACCTCCTCGTACATAGGTGCTAGCTCGACTCCATCCTCACCAGCAATCCCAACACATGTGTTATCCTGACCATCATTGGTGGTAATGATCTGGGCTCCACTAGATAATGTCAATGTTGCACAGGATGTTGTTGTGTCATCCCCCTCATACTCATCATCGATGGGACCAAATGTTTCCCTCTCCTCCTTGTTACTAGTGAAAATATCCATCAACACATTAGCGTCAAAGATCTCATCAATGTCTATTTTTTGGTCATCTTCAATGTACACATCCCTATCATGGCCAACTACATGCTCCAAACAATCAACCTGAGGCTTTCCCAAGTTCCTGTCCCGATGTGATGTTTATGCTTCATCAACAGTTTTGGATCCTGTTACCACCTCCCTAATCCACTCTGGATGTTCTAATAAGGTTGTTAATTTTTTTTTATATTCTTGCATGAGATGCAAAAGTTTTTCCCTAAGTTCTTCAGGGGTTTTCATCTTTCTAGAGATCTATCCTCTCTCAGTATCCATGAACCAGTGGAAATTCCCAACTATATCTGATTTGAAACCTTCTTATTTTCCCTTTGAGATGTTTCATCCAACACTTAGAGTTTTTGTTCACGATCCTCCACATAAGTTGTTCTTTGGCTATGCTAACTTCTATGATGATGTCAATTTTTATGGGTTACATTCTTCTTATAGCCCCCAAATTATTAAGTCGTTGCATTGCTAGTCACTTAACAAACGAAATATGAAAATTCCATGTATGTACACAATCTGAAATAACTCCTCATTGATTTTCCCTTAATGGTGTAGCATTTTTTATTTACTTCTGAGTGATGAATTTTGGTTGTAGGTATCTTCTTACTGCAAAAAACCTCCCATTTACTTTTGTGGTAACTTCATTTTTTTTTGAAATGTGTTATGGGTGGATTCATAGAGTTTAAGTGTGTCAAATAATCCTTTTTACATAGTAGTAAGCATACAAAATACCACAACATATACAACTGATATAGTTGATCAAAACACAATAGAGATATTTTGTTTCATTTCCCAATGTCTAATTGATTCTTGATATTAGAAGTAACTCACAAGTTTGTTGGTACATTCCAGATGGAAATCTCTTATTTGTTGGAAGGGTAACTGTAACATTTTAGGAGTAGACCTGAGAATGCGTTCTCCTTCCACGCAACGAGACAAACGAACTAGGCGAGTCAGAGGGTGCTCGGTCACTTTATGAATGAAGTTGGAGTATTTGGGTGTGTTGTCGTGCCAAAGATGACTCCGCCATGCCATGAATTGAAAAGAAATTTAAGTGTGAAGACTTAACCGATGATGTTGGCAAGTGGGCGCCCTTGGTGGGAATGGGTGCCCTCACCGAAGATAGAGGTATGGATGAATGGACGCAATGGTTGCAAAAGCACCCAACTGGCCAGACTTGCAAAATGAAGAGTTGTGTAACTTGGACGCCTTGGTTGCACCAAGGGGATCCAACCTAACAAAGATTGTAAATGCTCCTAGCCTTGGGTGCATGCCAAGGGAAGTTTCCCAACAACCATAAGAGTTGTGGACACCAAGAAAAGAAACGAGTCAATGATGCGTAACGTGATTGACTTGGGCCTCCAGGCAAGAAACATGACAAGTGAGCTAAGCACAGGAGGAGCACGACGGAAGGGTGCACACCCATGATGAAGATGAGCTCGGGAAAAGATGTGTGAAAGAAGCAACGTGCGAAACATGCGATGGCACCCACCGAAGGGGAACGCACCCAGTTTATTTGTCAACTTCCAAAAATGAAGGGATGTGACGGTCAAGGTTAAACATATGTGCCCATTGAAGGGAGAGTACTCCTTTATAACCAAGGGAGCACCCATTTGGCAAGGCAGAACTAGGTGACACAATTTCGGTGAGAACAGTTTTGGCACAGAACTTCAAATTTGGCTAAGTCATCTTGAGCAGGGCACGTTGGCTAGTTCAAGTGGCAAGGCAATATGAGGCAAAGATAAATTCGACTAAGGCAAGAGGAAATTCAAGCTAAGGTTGCGACAAATCTGTGCGAAGGGAGAAGTCGTGAAAAAGGCAAGTCTGGACTATCTGAAGGGTGAAGGCGAGTTGGGAGAAGAACTGCAAGAAGGAAAGGTACGCAAGGCTGAGATGAAGTTCGTTCGTAGGTTTTTGAAAATATGAGCGAAATATCATCTTGTTTAATATTTCTATGCTGCACAAGCATTTGTCTTGGCACACACTGTTGTTTTGTTCATTACAAAATTTAAGGGTTTTAGGCTGGTTGGGCCACCCACATCAAATTTCGGTTGTATGGTGTATGGTTGTTTTCTTTACTGTCACATGAAGCTAAGTATGTAAGAAACATACATAACCTAATATAACGAAGATATGATGTAGGTGTAGTCTGAATCAAGTAAATTATTGTGGTTTAACCGATAAATGAATGATTACGATGTTGCATGGTGATTGGGAGCTTTAGGTGATTATGTTGCCCAACCGCAGGTTCGCCAGGCCCATGATAGATGGTATTAGATCCGATTTGATTGAAAATGGATCGATGAATCTCTTCACCATTGTAACTCCCATGAAATATGGTGTGATAGACGATTTGATTGAAGATGGATCGGTGAAGCTCTTCACCATCGTCACTCCCGTGACAGATGGTATCATAGTGGATTTAAGAGCAAATTGTTGAAATTACTTTGAAGATTTGGTGAATCTCTTCACCACTGCCACTTCCGTGACAGGTCGTATTAGAAGCAACAACGAAGAGAAAGATTTTTCAATTTCGGTGAGCACTCCATGCAAGTAGTTGCAAAGGTAGAGTCCAGTAACAGTTTTAGGTTTTCTGGGTGCTTTATCACTTGAACAGACTGTGAAAATCTATGATAGTGGAGAAAGACATAATATGGAGATACAGGATTTGGTTAAGACCGTTTGTGAAAGAAGAGAAATCATGGGTTCAATGAGGGATGATAAAATGATCTCGTATCATGATGAGGAAACACATAGGTTGATGAAAACAACCCTTTGACAAGAACTATATATCATAAATTATATTATTTAAAAACAACCCTTTGACAAGAACTACCTGATGTATTAATCTAATTCTAAAGGATTTAATGGGTAAAGCTAAAAGGTTCTCATGTAGACTATCACATCTACCTTAATCAAGGAAGAGTTTCCAATTAACATCATTCAATATGAAGGGCCCCTCACGAATTAAAGAAACTTGACATGTCGATAGGTAGGGAAACCTGACGTAAGGTTAACATGAACCACATTCTGTTGTCCTGTGGTTAATATCTTTGAACTAGAACTGGCCTCAAGTCACATAGGTGTCAAAATTCACTGGTGGCAAGGAAAAACGAGTACTATTGGGCCAGGTTTCAAAATAAAGTTCCCTTAGATAAACGAGCTTCGGAATAGGGTTATTTTATTTTGGGATGATTGAAGAAAATATTATTTTTCACATTTTTCAGTTTATCTTGGACATGTGCGAAGTGGATAAGAGTAAACAGAACCCTTCATCTTCAAATGATTTCTCTAGAATGGAATTCGATCATTATTCCATTCAAAAATAAATCTTTATTACAGGATTGCATTATTATTCCATCATTGGGTTCATAAAACAATGATACGATTTATGTGCAGGAATAATACTTTCCCATCAAATGATATGTATCATTTATTTATAGGAATTAAATTATATTATCAATCATTTAACTCATGAATACAATGTTGCTCATTGTAATTGTATTGAATTAACCCTTAAGCTTATGCATCGATAAAGCATTTTATTATAAACAAGAATGCTTCTTAATTTCTCCCAAATGATCCATGCATAAATTGACAACAATATAAATAAAATTTCAGAATAATGTCTTGTTTTTTTTATAATCTTTAGTCCAAGATACAATCTGTATATTATTAACATTATATAAAATATCAAACTAGAACCATTAAAATACCATAACCAGAAGGAGAATGTTGATATGGAATTTGCTTCAATCCAAAACCTTGCGTCAGGATATTTCTTTCACTTTCCAATACCAAGACTTCACTGGTACCTCCTAGCCAAATCTAGGTGTACTCTTCTTCCCCCTTAGCCCCCTGAGCCACAAAGGGGCCACACATCAAAAAAAAAAATTCAATAGCACCCAAAACTTGCCTCACAAGGAAGAACTCTCACTCTTTTCCAAGTTTTGGAATCTCAACTCTCACAAGTAAAACTTAGTCAAGAAAAATTCTGGCAGCATAACAGTACTAACAAAAGTGATCCTCCTCTCCCTTTCTCTCCAATTATTTTATAGAAAAATTCTCAATGACACATGTCCTCATGCATAATTATTTAATTTTTAATAATTTAATTAAAGGATTATTCACCCACTACATATGTCACACTCTCACCAAGTTGCACATGTTAATTCTCATTTTACTTTATTTATTTAGGAATTTTCCCTCACATTCTCCAATGTGCTCCTATTTTTTCTTTAAGTTGTCCCTTAGTTCCCCAATCCATCATTTAATTTGTGTCCCCTAACTAGATCTTATTTTGAGTTGGATTATAAGTCTTCTTTTAGTTAGGATTAGTGGTAGATTGACTCAAGATGCTTCTCTATGTGGACCACCTATTCTCTCATGTTTTATTTTATTTTTATTTATAAATCCTTTTTATTATTTTCATGCACACATGTGCATTTACCCAAGTTTATTCTTATTTTTTCATTCAATTAAATTGCTAGTCTAATTCTTTTATTCTCTTTTTATGGTTTACTTAAACAAACCTTTTTAGACTTAGACTCTTTGTTATTTTCTTGTTTTTAATTTAATAATTATTTTCTTTCTCTTTTTAAAAAAATCTAAGTATTTTATTTTTATTTTATAAGCCTTCTAGATTTTTATTACTCACATATGATTATGTGATGTTCCCTTCAAGATGCACCTCCATGCTCCAAGGGTGCCACTCACCTTTAACTAGTTTTGGAAATTTTTCTGACACTTGGAGTCAACACTCCACTTGGTCGATCTTGTGAGAGACTAAGAGATTCTAAGGAATAAGGATTCCTCCTTATTGCGCACCCTTTAGAATTCATCATGAGCGATTGTCTTAGTCTTCCCTCACAGCATAGTGGACCTATTGAACTAGGTAATTGTTAACCTACAATTCGGTTCACAACAGGAGTGCTAGTAGGTTGTGACAAGGAGGTTGCCACACCTCTCCCTCAACTGTCTGGTTTCTATGGATGACCCATTTACTCCTTATGTGAGTCGTATTAGCAAGCGTCGCTAAGCTTGCATCCACTGTCAAGAATACTATCAATAATCCATATACATATAACATCCATATTGAAATCATCATATAAATCACATGTGTGTAAATAAATATACTCAAACCAAATACAAGTCCACTCCCTGACTCAATCTGAAGTCCACTCTTCTAGTGTTTTGCTCAATCATTCCTCCATGGTAACCTGGAAACAAAACAAGAATTTTCTCCTAGAGGAGATGTTAGTTATATCTATTAAATGAATACAGTAAGCATTTATCTCAATAGTTCTCACATGCTACCAAGTATTCAATAATAAAACTTTTCAATGATTGCTTTCACAACTATAGTGTTTAGCAGTTATCAAACTTGATATGTGTAAATTTGAATCTTATCAATTTAATCAATCGAACCTGGAACTTGGAGTCTTGTCCTCAAGAATGAGTGTGTTTTTTTTTGTCCAAGTCTCCTTCACCCAAGATGATAAGTATTTTCCCCAACCTTTCCTTTGTACTAAGACAATATGTTATCTTGACAGAAATCTAAGTTAGGGAATAAACTCTGTAATCTCAACTTTAATCAATCTAATATGTTGAGTTTAATTTTGACCAACAGTTAGTATGATAACTTCAACAGATCAAAATTCAACCTCGATAATCATAAGATTACAATAATTCCATAACAAGTAGAGGCATATCAAAATAATCAAACTTGGGGTGCATGGTTCCTCTTAATGTGTTGGATCTGAGATCTCTCTAGATCTACAATTGTTGTTTAGAAAAAATATCCTTTCTCCTACAAATACCCTTTAAAATAATGATGCAATTTAAACATATGTAAGTACACACCTCTAAAAACATCGACATGTAATGGCACCATCTGACGGTAGTAGAAAGCGATAACAAACCTTTAGAACTTCAAAGTTTCTTCAACTTGTAACTTGAAGTTAGCTAGAGATTTTATAAGTTAAGGTGCACTAGGACAATAAAAATCAATCCCAACACTTCACAAAACTTTCAATACAACTGGTACTATAATTGGTGTTGGAACTACAACTAGTGTTGCAACTGGTATGAAGGAAATTGCACTGCAACTACAACTCATACTACAACTGCAACTACAATTGGTACCGCAACTACAACTACAACTTAGGGTTTTATGAGGAAATCCTATTTTCTCAAACTTCAATTTTCAGAATTCTGATCCAAGCACTACATGATCCCTCCAAGGGAAATTTCCTAGGTGTGGTTACTTTCTCCAATGTCCTCCTCAAACAAGGAAAACATCAAACTTAGGGTTTATGCATAAACCCTAATTCTGCAACAGCTGCAATACTGGAAACTGGATTTTAACGAGGGTGTATTAAGGCTAGTCACTTCTTATAAACTGTGAGTTGGTCTCTTTTAGGCTTTCTCTGATACCATGTTGAAGTTTTACTTATACAAATAGAAGTTACAGTTCTTCTTTATTATTATAATCATTTAGAACATTAGTTGCATAAATAAGATCATTGAAAGAGAGGAAATCACAGAAACAATAGAGACGCACATATTATCCTAGGAAACCCTTATGGGGGAGAAAATACAACAAAAACTTCCTCAATATAGATAGACCAAATAAAGAACAAAAGATCCTCCTCTACTCCTTCACTAGGAAGAGTAGCACACCAATTAAACAAGAAATACCAAGAGATAGACCAAAACCTTCGTTGACGTCACCCCCAATTGCAGTAGTAGTTCCTCCAATACTTGTGCACTTATTCATAGCTGCAAAGATAGTGTGGTGAGTGTGTCTAAATGAGGCACTGACCTATCTTATAGATAGTGGTCTAGCCAACCTATAATTAGGTTTGGGTCGACCTATCACTTTACCCTTTTAATTTACATTTAGTTGTCAATGCACAATAGGGTCGACTTTTACTAAGGCACAATAGGGCCTAATTAAATATAATATAATATTATTCAACTCTCTCTTAGGTAGAATATTCTTCGAAGTTATAATATTTCAACATCACGAACTAGGCTGGGATTTTGTTGGAAGAACTCAATCCACTTTCATCGGCTATAACCATTTTGTAGCACCATATTTGAAAGCAATGATAGTGCACTTCATTCAAATTGATAGACTTGTTTCTTGAAACCAACCTGAAGAACATGATGAATTAAATGCACTGAAAACAATGAGATATCCCTTGACATGTTTCCAAGGTATAATGATGTTTTATTAGTGCATGAGTTGCTTTCTTGGTATGCTGCAAACTTTCAGGTGAGTTTGCATCAAGTAGACTTGACACTTGATTTGACCCTCAAATGGTTGAAAATGACATAAGGAACCTTTTGTACATCCCTTTGAGAAAATACACATGATAATGATAAGTTGAATACCAAGGGTGTGTCCAATGATGACCCTTATTTCTTTCATGATGGTGAACACTATCATGGCACGAAGACTCTTACATGGACTAAGGTCAAATTTATTTACTCATGGCAGAATCAAACATGATTTATTTACATAAGACATGACTCAAAGCCTAAAATTAAAATACCCTATGACTCAAACCTAGAAACTTAAAAAAAAAATACCCCTACACATCCTATGTGCTAACAGATCCCAACTCAGAGGTGTTTGACATGGTCGTTCATAAAGAAATTCAAACGGTGCCATCTTTATCGAACTTTGATAACTGTTGTTGTACGTGAATTCTACTAGTGGTAAGAATTCTTCCCAATGATTTTGATGATCCATTACATACATATGCAACATATCCTCTAAAATATGATTCATTCTTTCAGTTTGACCATCTTCCTTGGGGTGATATGTTGTGCTAAAATTCAATTTTGTTCCAAAATCCTCTTGGAAACTAATCCAAAATCGTCCAATAAACACCGATCCTTGATCGGATATGATCTTTCTTGGTACTTCGTGTAGCTTCACAATATCACTAACAAAAACTCTAGCTATGTCCGGTGCCTAAAACACCGTACGCACTGGAATAAAGTGTGCACTCTTCGTCAAAGTGTCAATGACTACAAAAATCAAATCATGTCTCCTTATCGTCGGTGGAAATCCAAAAATAAAATCCATCAAAATGACTTCCAATTTCGATTCAGGAATCACGTTTGGTTGTAACAATCCCACTGGATATCTATGTTCATCCTTCACTTGCTAACATTCTAGACATATCACCACATAATTAACTATGCTAGTCTTCATTCCATTCTAAGAGAATAAAGGCTTAAGGTCTACCTTCATCTTTGTGACTCCTAGATGAGCCGTGTATACCGATCGATGAGCTTCACTCAAAATCAAATTCCTTAATTCGTCGTTAGGCGATTCATAAATTATGTTGTTATACCTCAAAAATTTGTTGCTGTCAAATGAATATCTTTCAAACTTCGGTACCATCATGGTATCTTGTCCAATATTATCCTTAACTTCCTTGTACCAATCATCGTCAATCTATAATGTTAGAATATTTTCTCAAAGATTTGTCTTAAGAGGTATTACAGAGAATATGTGTGGTCTCCGACTCAAAGCATCTGCTACTTTGTTCACTGTTCCTTTAATGTAAGTAATCTCAAATTTGTATTCACTAAGTAGTTCTGACCAACGCCTTTGTCGCATGTTTAAGTCACTCTAACTAAAAATGTGTTGTAATCCATGGTGATCAATCTTTAATTCAAATTTTCGTCTGATAAGGGAATGTCTCTAAACTTGTAAGGCATAAACAATTGCTAATAACTCCAAATCGTGTGTTGTGTATTTCTCTTCATGCCTTCTTAATTTCCTTGAAATGTAAGCGATCATTCAACTGTCTTGCATTAATACTCCACCTAACCCTTCCTTGGATGCATCCGTGCATACAAGAATTCCTTGTCCATATCAAGGACCTTAAGTATTTGTTTTTTCGTTAATAACTCCTTAATATTTTTAAATGCTTTCGCACATTTCTCTGACCATACAAATTTCTTGTTTTTCTTCTGCAATTCCATGATTGGATTTGCTATCTTTGAAAAACCTTCGACAAAGCATCGATAATAACCTGTTGACCCCATAAAGCTACGTACTTCTTGTACGTTCGTCAGTGTTGGCCATTCCATAATAGCCTCTACTTTCACTGGATTCACAATGATATCTTCTCCATATATGATATGTCCCAAGTAATGAATCTTCGTCTGGTAAAATGAACATTTTGACTATTTCCCATACAACTTGTTTTCCCTTAGACATTGTAAAACTAACCTCAAGTGGTCTTCATGCTCTTCTTTCGTCCGAGAATAAATCAGTATGTCATCGATAAATACTTGTACAAACTTGTCTAGGTATTCGCAGAACACCTCATTCATCAAACTCATGAATACGTCCGGGGCATTTTTTAATCCAAACGGTAAAACAATAAAATCATAGTGTTTGAATCTTGTCTTAAATTTTGTCTTAGGGATATATTCCTCCTTAATCTATAACTAATGATATGTCGATCTCAAGTCAATATTTGAAAAACTGTTTTCTCCCTTCATCTGATCAAACAAATCATCAATCCTTGGCAACAGATACTGGCTCTTGATTGCGGCTTTGTTCAATTGATGGTAGTCAATGAAAATCCTCCACGATCCATCCTTCTCTCTAAAAAAAATCATTGGCACACTCCATGGTGATACACTTGGGCATATAAGTCCCAAATCCAACAACTCCTTCAATTTCATTTTCAACTCCTGCAATTCTAGTGTCGACATTCGATATGGAGTTCTTGCAATAGGTTCAATTCCAGGTTTCATAACTATGGTAAACTCCAATTCTCTTTCTAGCAGAAAACCTGGTAATTCCTCAGGAAATACATCAGAAAACTCTGATACTCAAGAAGATTTATAATCCTTTCGTGTCCCCCTTTTCATTAAGCGCTAATATGGTGTATAACTTACACCCTTTGCGCATATTTTTTTGTAATTGAAAGGAAGAAATAAACCTCAACGACACTCTCTAGTTTATTCCTACAATTACTCTACTCTGTCCCAAATCATCTATCAAACTTAACCGTTTCATCTTTCATTTAAGTATCGCATCATGTGATTCTAACCAATCCATCCTAATCACTATATCATAAAATCCCAATATTTTAACATACAGGTTTACATTTGTCACAAATTCACCTAAGTTAATGTTACAATCCTTCACCTTTCCTCCAACCTTTTTCTTGGCACCGGATGCCATTTCCACATGTCTAAACTCACCTTGTTCGAATTCCTTTACCTTAATTATTTTAAGAGCAACACTAGATATAAAACTTTTAGTAGCTCCCGGATCTATTAAAATACTAAAATGTTGATCGACAATCATACCTGATGTTTCGAGCATGGTGGACTGATGCTTGGCCTGGAAATTATTCACCGTTGCATGTATCCTATGGGCCTTTCCCAAGTCTCCAACTGTCGTAGGTCTTGATGATCTAGTAGCTCTTTCCTTCTCAATAGGACAGTCTCCCTGATAATGTGGCTCTCCACATGTCCAACATCCATTCTTCAGTCTGGTGCTTCTAGTCCCAGAAGTAGAAGTTGTTGGCCTATGAATCTGTTGTACTATTCTATTCTGCAGACATGGTCTAAATTGTTGCTATTGTTGCAGACGATGTTGTTGCTACTGGTATTGTTGTGGTTCTCTGTAGGGAGTCCGATGTTTAGGAGTTTGTCATCATGGTGTCGATAATACATGTCCTATGGGCATATCATAGTGTCGAGAGGTCTGTCTAGATGGTGTCTGATGTTGTTGCACTCTGAGTGTTGCCTTTCCAATCTATCTAGAAGGACTCCTAACTTGGCCCCCACTTTTCATCTCTTCTTCAACAATGATATCCTTTTGAACTGCATCATGCAACGTCTGAGGCATCAATATCCTCACTTTCACATAGATGTTGAAGCTGAGTCCGAACACAAACTTGTTAATGTTTGGTTTCTCAATGTTCATATGTGGAGCATATCTAAGTAGCTCCATGAACCTGGCCTCATACTCTGGTACTGTACGACTACCCTTTCGCAAGGCGTTAAACTCATTAAGTTGGTGCTCAATGAATTCCTCGGACAATTACCTCTCTCGTAATAGTTCCTTGAAAAATTCCCATGACACATCAACGACCATGTTTAGTTGAGGTAGGAGTGTCTTCCACCAAAGAAGAGCACTCCTCTTCAGTTGAAATACCTCCATGCGGAAATTCATGTTGGAGGTGTAATCACATAGTGCAAAGAACGTCGCCATGTTCTCCAACCATGCCTCAACGACTAAGACATCTGTGGCACCCTAGAACTCGAGAAATTTCACTTTATCGAGTTCTCTGTTTATACTACTACTACCCGCTAGAGTGCGTTGTGAACCCTCATTGGGCACAGATGCTCTGCCCTCATATCAATCCAAGCGGTTGATCAATTCCTCTGACATCCTCTAGAAGGATCCCATCATACCTACCACATATCCTACTACAACCTGCTCCTGCTCAGCATTCTTCTCATCTCCCCGAGGGTTAGATCCCTATGGCGTGGATAAAAATGGAGGAAGCGTACCTCTTCCTCCCACACCACAACATCTACTCATCCTGCGTCCTCTAACCATGATACCTGCATGCAAAATTTTTAAAATTTCATTATCTATACGCCTTTAACAATAAAACAAATCATGGAAGACATATAGATCCGATGTCGCGGGGTTGAACCCGCTCTGATACCATATGTAACAACCCTCCAGTAAAATAATCATCAACGAATATATTTTTATT
>JZKD02S2206085.1:1252-30317 GCA_000966675.3 Picea glauca | reverse complement strand
CAATACTTCCATGATCTCCTCTTTTAAACCATCCATCTTTGCCTCCAACTTAGCTTCCATCTCTTGTAGTTCATATTTTGTTACTATCTTATTTTATAAATCATTTATGTCCCTACGCATTTCTTCACCTTCATCAAGAGTCCAATTAGGATTGTCTAGAGGCTTATTTGGTGTAGAAGTTCCCTTTTTGGGTGGCATGTTGGCCAAGTATCACTTTTAAACCTTGAAATTGAGGTGGTTCTGATAGACAATCTTTCTTCTGTTGTATCTCCCAAGTTTCGGCCCTTCTAGGTATGAAACTTTATTTTATGTAGTTCTCTGATATTTCTTCTCTACAATGCCACAGGTCTGATCAAAATTGGATGTGCCAAGTGGAATTTACGATAACTTCCCCACAACTTGTTGATTTTTGGCCTTTCCAGGAGATCTCACTTGTATAGCATGCCCCGTACAAAATAATTGATATGAAATTCTGAAACTCGTACCAGCAATACTACAAACTTTCCATTATCCAATGAAACTAGTCCCACTCAATTTAGATACTCTATGAAGAAGTTATGATTGTTTTACCTGGAACTCCTTCTTGATACTAGTCAATAGGACTAGTCAAATACCCTATCTTCCACAGGGTGTATATACAAATTTAATATGACCCAGAAGCTGAAATTTTTGCTAGAGATACCTTACTAATTTCTGTGAATAGCCTCCAAAGTTCAGGGTCTGAAACATTACAGAAATTTTTTTATAGCGAAAAGTATGCAATGACTCATTTCAGGATGATTCTAGAACCCTATCTTGTACAGGTTGTATCTCCGAAATTATAAGGCCTCAGGAGATGAAATTTTAACCCAACGTACCTTGATTCGTCTATGAAATATACTCCAAGTCGTTCCTTCTGAAAAATTGTAGGAAAAAAGTTATATTGAAAATTCCAAGGTGTATCAGATGTAGTAGCGAAACCCCAAGACCTTGAGCTTTGATACCATATGTTAAGAACCAAATATCAATATAGCATAGAAAAACCTCAGAATAAGTACTCAACGCCTTGAAAAAGAGAKAATTTCAGATAATAAGCCTCTTCGAGGGGGMAACCTCCTTTTACCCCACATAAATGTTCAAGTACAATATGATTCCAAATGAAAATGTCTCCTTGGTATATATAGGAGACTAGGAGGTATAATTACAACTAATGGAATAAAGCCGACATAAATAAAATAATATTAATAATGTAATATGCCCCAATTAAGGGGTAATGATCCAATATTAGGGCTTAACAAAGATGTTACTCTATATGAACCACCCATTCTCTCATGTTTTAATTTCTTCTTAATTAAAAATCCCTTTTATTATTTTCATGCACACATGTGCATATACCCAATTCATTCTTAATTCTTCTTTTACTTAGCTCACTAGTCTAAATCCCTTTATTCCCTTTTTATGTTTTAACTTAGTCAAAACTATTATAATTAGACTCTTTGTTATTTTCTTGTTTAAAATTTAATTATCAAATGTGGGCTCTTTTCTAAATGTCTAAGTATTTTATTTTAGTTCTCTAGGCCTTCTAGATTTTTATTGACTCACATTTTGTTTGTGTGACGTGCCCTTCAAGATGCACTTTCTTGCTCCAAGGGTGCCACTCGCCTTTGACTAGTTTGGAAGTTTGTCCGATACTTTGAGTCAACACTCCACTTGGTCAACCTTGTGAGTGACTAAGGGTTGTCTAAGGAATAAGGATTCTTCCTTATTGCGCACCCCTTAGCATACTTCATGAGCAATTGTCTCAGTCTGTGCTCATGACACCGTGCACCTCTCAACTAGGTAATCATTAACCTATAGTTCGTTTCACATGGGGGAGTTCTAGTAGGATGTGGCAGGGATGTTGCCACACCTCTCCCTCAATCGTCTAGTTTCTTTGTATGGCCCCTCTACTCCATATGTGAGTCAGATTAGCAAGCGTCACCATGCATACATCCACTGACAAGGACAATGCCAATCATTCATATACATAAATCCATATTGGAATCAATCATATAACATATGCATGTAAATAAATACTCAAACCAAATACAAATCCACTCCCTGACTCAATCTGGAGTTCAAGGAAGTCCGTTGATGCCATCAACATCCTCAACCTGTCATGTATGTTGCACACTCAGGAGAACTCATCATTAATGCATGCCAATATATATACATATAGAAATTAACATATGATCACAATGACATCATAATATAATTCATATTCAAAAGAATCATAATGTACCATAACCAGATCACTTGCTCGCAAGTGTCCTCAAAGAATAAGTTAGTGTAAAATGTGCCCAGTGGAACTGGATGTTACATACACCCCCTTTTGTTTTAAAATTTGTCATGAAGTTTGTACAATCTAATATTGAAAGAAATAAATGTATCGTGACACAGTCTATATGTCTAATCTATCAAACAAATAAGGAAAGTTTTGACGCATCCCAGATGTGTCCTCCCATGTAGCAGAATGTGGACTATAATTGTCCCACTGGACGTTGACTTGAGACTATTCGACATCATAGTTGTCGAGTGTGATGGTCCAATATGCAGATTGGCTTCGCCATGAGAACACCCTCGTCCAACACCTGCAAAGAACGCAAGTCAATAACATGTGATGGATCTGAAATATAATTTCGTAAAACAGATACATGAAATACATCGTGCATATGCCTCAAAGAATCAGGAAAGGCTAGTCGGTAAGCCACAGGTCCTTTCCTTTCAACAACTTTGAAAGGTCTCAAAAACCTAGGAGAAATTTTAGCACCCTTTCCAAACTTGATAGAACTCTAATGTGGTTTCACTCGCAAAAATACCTTGTCACCAACTTCATAATTGCGTTCAATGCGATGTGCATCAGCATAACTCTTCTATCAATCTTGCTCTTCTTTAATCCTTTGTCTTATAGTTTGCATCTACTCTTCCATTTCTTGAATTACATCCAGTACCATGTCCTCTATTTGATCCCAACTCAGAGGTGTCCGACATGGTCATTCGTATAGAAACTCAAAAGGTGCCATCTTAATCGTACTCTGGTAACTGTTGTTGTACGTGAATTCTACCAATGGTAAGAATTCTTCCCAACATTTTTTTTGAACCATTACATAGATTCACAACATATCCTCTAAAATCTGGTTCGTTCTTTCTATTTGTCCATCTATTTTGGGGTGATATGTTGTACTAAAATTCAGTTGTGTTCCCAAAGCCTCTTGGAAACTAGTCCAAAATCATCCTGTAAACATCGATCCTCGATTGGATATGATCCTTCTTGGTACACTGTGCAACCTCACAATCTTGCTAACAAATACTCTAGCTATGTCTGGTGCCTAAAATGTTGTACACACTGGAATAAAGTGTGCACTCTTTTTCAGAGTGTCAACGACTACAAAAATCGAATCGTGTCTTCTTGTCGTCAGTGGCAATCCAACAATAAAATCCATCGAAATGACTTCCCATTTTGATTCAGGAATCGCGTGCGGCTGTAAAAATCATGCTAGATGTCTATGCTCAGCCTTCACTTGCATTGAGAAAACCACGAAGACCGATTAGAGACAATGAAACTGTTACAGTGATCCAACCTACATCATCCTATAACAGATACAACTCAACTGGATCCTCCAATTCTGAGTTGTTCTAATATAGTATAAACAAAGACATGGAAAGAAGATGAAATTCATAAGGCAAGAAGTCTCAGATGTTAATACATAACCAGAGCAACTAGTGCTTCATTAAAACTTTACAATCGGGAGCCTAGCTCAACCATCGATACCTCCAAAAATACAAAAATTGAGTACATATACTCAGAACAATTCGCCCAACAGAGGCGTGCTCCGACCTCCAAGGTGTGGCATCCCTTCAGTCAATTTTGGACGGAAATATTTTGTCATACGTCACCTTAACTTTGCATGGCCTTTGTAGGAGAGGTAGCTGAAACATTAAAGTTCAACCTATCGTGTGCAGGTTCTTTGGTCAGATGAGAACATCAGATTGGCATGGGATTTTCAGATCAATCTGCACACTAGACGGTCTTGGGCAGACCACCTACCAGAACCTCCATGCCTCACATTTAATGAGTGAGCTAAGGTTTCAACTACCTCCATCCTCCTTCATTCATTTTAGCGAGGACCGAGATTGAGGTCGAGTTGAACTGGTCCCTGGAGAACGCGGTAATACCTTTTGCAGCTAAACCTAGCGCTTCGGCCCTTTGCACAATTCTTTCTATCGCCCCCAAGTGACCACGGGCTGATTGCTCCAGGAATCCCATACCTTCCATTTATGGCTCGAGCTGAGGTTTCATCTACCTGCTCGATTTTCATTAACTGCTTCCTCAAGGAGTGGCCGAGAATATATGCTCAGGAACTTCGGCACTTCGCGTCTCGTGGATGGGAAGGAACTAGTCCTTACTCTTCAAAGTCGCGATGCGCAAAGAGGCAATAGAGCCTAATCGCGCACCACGTGTCTGTGCGGGATGGACGGCTGAGATCACTTTCGACGATACTGTGGGCACGAGTCCTGAATGCTTTCGTCACTTCGCGTCTCACACCTGGGAGGAGGCTGCTCTTGGTGCTTCGAAGTTACGAAAGGTGAGGAGGCGATGGAGCCTAATCACGCACCACGTGTCCCTCTCTGATGGACGGTCCTAATCATCTCAGAAAGACTGTGGGCCCGGGTCCTGGATGCCTTCTGCACTTCGCGTCTCGCAACTGGGAGGAGGCTAGTCCTCGTTCTTCAAAGTCACGAAGGGCGAAGTGGAGATATAGCTCGATCTTGTTCCACGTACTCCTCTGGGATGGACGGATGAGATATTTTTAGTGATATATAAGCGCCATCCAATGTGCTAATCTTGGTGCAACTCTGCTAACTGCGATTACCCATCGATCGTCGATCTACTCTATCGATTGATCCTCGTCGTTGAATCTCGGATCGCTCATCTGCTAACACTTGAGTCCGAAATGGACGTCCTCTGTGTGCTATGCTTGGCGCTCATGCCTACAAATGAATAGAATGCATTTGATGGGTTCTTTAAGCCCCATTTCATCGCGTTTACGCCACGGGCTTGAATCTTGGAGAGAAAATGCCCCCCTTGCAAGAATTTGTGCTAACACCATAATTGGATTTGATGTCTTCGAAAAACCTTCAACGAAGCATCGATAATAACCTGTTAACCCCTTAAAGCTACATATTTCTTGTAATTTTGTCGGTGTTGGCCATTCCATAATAGCCTCTACTTTCATTGGATCCACAACGATACCTTCTCCAGATATGATATGTCCCAAATAATGAATCTTCATCTGGTAAAAATAACACTTCGACATCTTCCCGTACAAGTTTTATCTTAGACACTGTAAAACCAATCTCTAGTGCTCGTCATGGTCTTCTTTCATCCGAGAATAAATCAATATATCGTCAATAAATACTTGTACAAACTTGTCCAAGTATTCCCGGAACACCCCATTCATCAAACTCATGAATACACTCGGGGCATTCATCAGTCAAACGGTAAAACAGTAAACTCATAGTGTCTAAATCTCATCTTATATGTGGTCTTAGGGATATATTCCTCCTTAATCTGTAACCGTTGATATCTCGATCTCAAGTCAATCTTTGAAAGCATCATTTCTCCCTTCATATGATGAAACAAATCATCAATCCTTGGCAGCGGATATTGGTTCTTGATCGTGGTTTTGTTCAATTGACGATAGTCAATGCAAAGCCTCCATGATCTATCCTTCTTTCTCACAAAAATAAATGGCACACCCCACGATGATATGCTTGGACATATAAGTCCCAAATCCAACAACTCTTCAATTGCCTTTTCAACTCTTCCAATTCCGGTGTCGACATCTAATATGGTGTTCTTGAAATAGGTTCAGTTCGAGGTTTTAGATCTATGGTAAACTCAAATTCTCTTTCTGGAGGAAAACCTGGTAATTCCTCAAAAAATACATCGGTAAAATCCGATACTACAAGAATATTTTCTAATCCTTCTGTATCCCCCTTTTCGTTAAGCGCTAAGATGGCGTATAACTTACACCCCTTGCGCATACTTTTCTATAATTGTAAAGAAGAAATAAACCTCAACGACACTCCCTGGTTTCTTCCTACAATTATTCTACTCTGTCCCAAATCATCTGTTAAACTTAATTGTTTCATCTTGCAGTTAAGTATTACATTGTGTGACTCTAACCAATCCATTTCGATCACTATATCATAAGATCTCAAGATTGTAACATACAAGTTTACACTTGTCACGAAGTCACTCAGGTTAATGTTACAATCCTTAACTTTTCCTCCAACCTTTTGCTTGGCACCAGATTCCATCTCCACATGTTTAAACTCATCTTGTTCGACTTCCTTCACCTTAATTCTTTTAAGCACAACACTAGATATAAAACTTTCACTATCTCATGGATCTATTAAAATACTAAAATGTTGATCAGTGATCATACTTGATGTCTCGAGCATGGTGGATTGATGCTCAGTCTGGCGGTTATTCACCGTTGCATGTATCTTGTGGGCCTTTCCCAAATCTCCAAATGTCATAGGTCTTGATGATCCGGTAGCTCTTGTCTTCTCAATAGGACAGTCTCTCTGGTAATGTGGCTCTCCACATGTCCAACATCCATTCTTCGATCTGGTTCTCCTAGTCCCAAAAGCAGAAGTTGTTGGCCTCGAATTCTATTGTACTGGTTTTCTCTACGGACTAAGTAAAACCCGATGTTTTTGATGTGGATGACGTTTTTTTTTTTTTTTTTGACAAGAATGATTAATGGATTTTAATTAAGAAAGGCAGTGGCAAAGCCACTGGTTCTGTTACAACTGTGGTGAGCCACACTCTACTAGTCGAATACAGTCTTGTAGGCTATACTAACCTTCCAGGGGTGGGAAGTTTTACAAATTTATTTACAGCAAAGGCTTCTGTACAAAATGCCATCCTTGCTGAGAAATTGCAGAACTCCCTTTCGTGACTTGAAATGTTGATTTACTTCTCTGGATCTCACTTCCATTCATTGTTTATCTGAGCCATTTTTTCCTCCAGCTGGGTGATTTTGGTCTCGAATTCTTTCTTAGGGTCCTTGAGTTCTTTATGGAGTTTTCCGAGCTCCTCAGTGATCTCAAATTTTGTGGTGGTAATGTCCCCTTCCAATGTCTCCAATCTTCTTCCTACGTTTATGTCCAGATTTTGAAGAAAGTCCAACTGGTAGTTCAGCATTTGCTTTAAATTTTCTAGAGCGACGTCCATTGTGTTCAGCCTTTCTTTTGTGCTTGGCTTGCTTCCCGAGCTGGAATCCATCTTCGGCGACTTCTTCTCTTCTCCTTGCAACTTGCTTCTATGCTCGATCCTCTCATAGCTAGGCTGAATTCCTTCTTGGCTATCTCTGCGTGAGGTTGGTATGGAGGACTGAGTTCCTCTCCCCAATTTAAGATCAGTCTCCTCCCAAGTCGAATCCCCTAAATGATTCACGTGATCTGAAGGGGATGGGCGACCTGCTGCTCTGTCTCCTCCCCAGAGAAAATCAACGACCGTATGATGCATTGGGATGTACCTTCTATCCACTTGTGTTGACCTGTAGTGCCTTTGTCCTGTGGCACTTTGGATTTTCTCAAATCCTTCTTTCATGCTTCCTTTCCCTTTCCAGCTCATGACTTTACTTTTTTTATGGGATTTCTCCCTAGAGTCATGGAAGATCCACTGTGGACATTATTCCATTAAGTTGCATGGTTCTAGCAGTCAAGAGGAATCCTTTATTGGCCTCAGCGTCTGCTTGCTTGTTTAGGTTTCGTAAGACATGGTAAAGCTTATAAGACCATAAATTCCCAAGGAGGAGTTGGATTTTCTCCAGGAGGTTATTGAGTTTTGCATTTTTGAGTTTGCTTTGGTGGATTAAGGCTTTGATTACTATCCAGGAGTCCCCAATTATTACCAGATCTTGAACGCTATGACTAATTTCTTGAATGAGCCCTTGCCAGAGGGCTAGGGCTTATGCTCTGATGTTAGTTTCAATTCTGATCCCCCAGGTGAAGCTTAGCTTCATTGATCCGGTGGGGATTTCTAGAATCCCTCCTCCACCTGCCAAGCCTGGGTTCCCTTTGGAGGCCCGATCAAAGGACAAAATATGTTTCTTTTCATTTGTCTTCCAGTCTTCAAAATCTTGTTTCTCCTTTCGTATTTCCCAGGTTTCTTGGCCAAAGCTGCTGTCCTTTTTTTCCCCCTGGTCTTGAATTTTAAACTATGCCAACCATTGTTCCTCTTCCAACTCTAGCACGCTAGAATTTTTTGTTTGGCCGAAGTAGGGAGCGCTTTCTCCAAAATAGGCATGTATCTTGGTTGCAACTTGGGCTGGACTTCTTTTGAGTTCCCTAAAAAGTCTATTGTTTCGCTCCAGCCATATTTTCCAGAGGATGAATTTGGGGAGGACTCTCCACAGAGTGGATATTTGGCCTTTTTTCTCAGTCTGGAAAGGGCAGAAGGAATCCCAATTTTGGAGAAGGTTGCTCGTATCTTGGGGTGTGATGACAACACTCTGCATTCCCAGAGCCAACTGCCAGACTTCTTTGGAGTAGGAACAGTTTAGTAGAAGATGGTCTATGGTTTCTTCTGCTTGAAGACAAAGCGGGCATCTATTGGGGCCTTCCCACCCCCTTCTTCTTAGGTTTTCTCCCATTAGAATGCTTCTATGAGCTAGAGTCCAAATAAACATGTCAATCTTTCGGATGGACTTGGAGGTCCAGATTGTTGGGTTTAGAGGGACATTGGGGTGGGCATTTGTGAGCTGATACCCTGCTGCATTGGTGTATGTCCCTGAGCTCGTTCCCCAAGCTCGTTTGTATTTTCCCCTTTTTTGAGTGGGGATTTCCCTTGGAGGCAGAGCTTCAGGGTGTTCCAGTCCTCTTCTAAATCAGAGGGGTTGTTAGCAATTCCCCACCTTAGCCACATCTTGTGCTCATCGTTCCCCCAAATTGAGATGTCCCAAAGAGTGTTTAAATTTTGAGTGACCATCCATTCTTTGAGTCGATCTAGATCCTATCTCAACCCAATGGGAGGATCTCCCATGATTAAGTCCTGCCAAATATTTATTTTTTACCCATTGCCTAGCACCCAAATGAGATGAGATCTGAAATGGGGCATAGTCTTCTGACAGAGCGAGAAGATTGGGGAGCCTCTTTTCTCCAGAATTGGGTGCTCTATACATCTCTCCCTTGGACCCCTAAAGTACTTTTTCCATAACGCTTTTTTACTCCATGTTGGCTTCCCGGTGGTTAGGTTCCAAAGCATCTTTGCCCCTAGCGCCAGATTTTGAACATGTGCATTTTTGAAGTTGAGATTGCCTTTCAGGATTGGTTTAGATATTTTTTCCTAGCTTATTAGATGCAGCTTTATCCCTGACTGTTTCCCACCTTCCCATAGGAACCTTCTGAACATTGCTTCAATGTTTTGTATTATGGAGGCAGGGGCCACAAGCAAAGAGCTTTGATCGATTGGAATGCTGGCAAGGATGACCTTGATTAGGACCACTTTACCTACCAGATTTAACCAGCTCACTCCCCATGAAGTTATCTTGGTCTTTATCTTGTCAATCATCAAATTCCAGTGTGAGGTTCTTGGGGTGGAGTTGAAGATTGGGACTCCCAAGTATTTAAAGGCATCCCATTTGGTACAGCCTTCCATTCCAAGTACCTTGGAAAACTCCAGCATTTCATTTGGCGTTATATTCCAACCATAGATCTTGCTTTTAGTAGGGCTTATGACACTTCCTGAGATTTTTGTGTAAGCCGCTAATTCATTCTTGAATTTCCTTGTTGTTTGTAAGTTCGCACCTCCCATTAGCAGAGTGTTGTCCGCAAACTGGGCATGATTTATGTCCTTTACCCCTGGCGCTATTCTCAAACCATGGAGAGTGTTGTGATTCTAGCCGTGCTCTAGTTGGAAGCTCAGTACTGAGGCTTGAATTGCATAGCAGAGGGGAGAGAGGGGGAAGCCTTGTCGGAGTCCTCTGGAAGCTTGAAAGAACTTAGTTACCCTCCCATTCACAAGAGGGGCTATCCAAGGTGACCTGATACATGCTTTGATCCAGTTTACAAAAGTTGGGGTGAACCCAAAATTTTCCATGACTTTAAATAAAAAATTATGTCTTACTCTATCAAAAGCATTGGTGAGATCAAGGTTTATTATCATACCTTTGTATTTCCTCCAGATGCTTGAGTGCAGGGCCTCTTGCACTAGGATGATGTTATCTACTATGTGTCTGCCTTTGATGAATCCTCCTTGGTTTTCTAGGATGATTATAGGAAGAATTGTTTTGATTCTGTTGGCTATTATTTTTGTGAGGATTTTATAGCTTGTATTGCAGAGGGAGATTGGCCAAAATCTATCGAAGTCAATTGCTCCTTTTTCTTTCGGAATCAGCGCCAGGAAGGCCGAATTCATTCCACCTCCTAGTTTGCTGCAAGTTTGAGATTTCTGGATCAACTTTGTTAGGTCCGATTTTATTATATCCCATCTTTGCTGGTAGAATCTTGTTGTGAAGCCATTTGGGCCTGGCGTTTTGTCAGGATTCCTTTGGTCCAGTGCCTCCTTTATTTCTTGTTGAGTAACTTCCTTAGTTAGGTTGTTGTTGATGTCTTCCTTGATGAGTTTTGGGATAAGGGAGAGAGGGTACTCTTTGGGGTCTATATCAGTCCTTTGCATTTCAGTATAGAGTTCTTCGAAGGCTTCAGTTGTTGCTACTTTAATGCCTTCCGGATCAGTGATTGTTTGATTTTGAACTTGAATTTTTATTACTATTTTAAATTGCTTCCTTGCCTCAACTTGCTTGTGGAAGTAGCTCGTGTTTCTATCTCCTACTTCCAGCTAAAGGCTTCTGGATTTCTGTCTCCAATAATTTTCTTCCTCATAGCAAGCCTTGTGCCATTGCCTTTGTAGATGGTCTTCTTGTTGCAAGCATTCTTGGGTGATCTCCTGATTTTCCATTTCCAGTTGGTGGTTCCCTAGCTGCTTTTGGGATTCTTGACGAGTTTTAATTGGATTTGCCTGACCTTTTGCCCAGGTTTTTAGCGTTGTCTTTAATCTTCTGAGTTTTTCTTCCCACACATAGAAGGTCGAGCCTCTTACTGTGCCATTCCAGACTTTGGTCACTAGCTTTAGGAAGTCTTTGTCTTGGGGCCAAGTTGGGCTAAATCTGAAAGGTATGGGCCCATGGTTTATGTCACATGAAATTTCTAAGAGGATGGGATTGTGATCTGACACACTATGAGGAAGGATCGAAGAGGTGGGAGTGAGGCCTAGAAGCAAGAAGGAGCTTTGGACGAGGAATCTATCTAGCCTGGCTGCTATATGCCCTGGTCCTATCCCTTTGTTTGTCCATGTGTATTTGCCTTTAGTAGGATTGATATCTTCTAGATCCCAATCTGAAATTAGATCTTCCACCCACTCTCTTGCTAGGTCTCGCACAATGGAGCCACCTTTTTTTTCATCTAAAGCTAGGGTCACATTTAGATGCCCCCCAATAATGATATTGTCTAGATCATTTTGCAATAAATAGTCTTTTAGGGTCTCCCAACACTTTCTTTTTTTCGTTAACAGGTGTGGTACATAGATATTGAAGAGACTTACCAGTCGACCCATTACCTTGTGAAGGAGCTTAGTGTGGATCTAGTGCATGCTCATTTCAGAGTTGATTAGATTGAACATCATTGTGTTCCACAGGGTGCCTAACCCGCCTAAGGCACCTCTTGCGCTTTTTTCTATTCCTTGGCTTATTCTCCATAGGATAGTTGTTGCTTTGAGTAAGTCTTGGTTGTCCACCTTGGTCTCCTAAAGGAGTAGGATATCTGATTTTGAGGCTCTTATGATGTCCTCAAGTGCTTCTTCTTTCCTTTTGCTTCTGAATCCCCTGCAATTCCAAGAAGTTAGTTTCATTAATTACCTTGGGGGGATGAATGGCCTCCTTGGGAGGCCTTGGAGTGCTTCCTTGTCTCTCTGACATTGATTATTTTTCTGATTGTTGGTTGCGATCCCTTTAGGACATCTTTGTAGGTTTCTTTGTCTCTTTCTTCCTTCTTAAATTTTCTACCTCTTCCTATTTTCTTTGGTGTGGCTAGGGCATCACTTGCACCTTCGTACTCGTTATCTGACGAGACCTCGCCTTCCTCTATGTATGGTCTTGTGTCCTTTCTTTGGGGGGATTTGCATTACTCTTATTCTTCTACCGACGAGTGGGTTTCTCTGACTTTGGGGGTTGGATTTTCACGCGTATATTCGATTGGGGATTCCTCCTGTGTGTTTTCTTCTGTTGTTTTCTCTATAGGTTCTTGAGCTAGTATTTTGAAGGTGTTCTCTGCCCTTGTGTCTGATTTATTTCTTGGGTCCCTGGGTTGTGTGGGGGATGTATTTTCGTTCCTTGGGCCTTTAGTTTTGGAGTTGGATCTTCCTTTTCTTGGTTGTTTCCAGCCTTCTCCACTTTCTTTCTCCATGTTTGGGTTTTTAGGGCAGTTCCTCTGGAAATGTCTATATTCATGACACCCCCTTCATTTGAATGGGATTTGTTCATAGTCCAGCTTCTAGTAATGTTTCCAGTCATCGACCTTGAGTTTGATCTCTTCAAGAAGTCCCTCCTCCAGATCGACTTCCATGCAGATTTGCTTGCATGAGTATTGGTTTCTAGGGTCCGCTATGTTGATGTATTGTCCCAATCCGTTCCCGATTGCTTGAAGCGAGGAGGGGTTCCAGCAGTGGATTGGTAGATTGGGTAGCCTGACCCATACTGGAACGTCCTTGGGAACTTCTAGAGCTGGATCGAAGCTAGGAGTCCAGTGATTTAGATAAAGCCCCTGAGTGCCCATAAAGTACGACCCATTCTTGAAGATGAGATCCCTATCTTCCTGAGAAATGAATTCAAAGATGAAGAATCCTCTTCCCACCACATAGCAGGCTACACTATTTTTTATTAGCGGTCTCCAATTCCTTTGGATCTAGTTGTCTGTGGTTCGGGCTGATGGCCAGAGCCCCATGAATTTTCCAACCAGTCCTCGTTCTGACAGGGAAACTGCTACCCTCATTGGATTGTCCGGGGGCAGATCAATTTCAGGTATTGAATTGAGCTTCTTGGCGAAGCTAGGGGGATCCGTAGGGGGGAGCTTCTTACCTTGGGTGGCTAGAATCTTGTGAAAGGAAGAAGCAAGAGAAGGAGGGAGCGACGACTCCCCTCCTCCTGGAGTGACCATGGAAGGAAGCTAAGGCGAACAGAGACGAAACCCTAACCAGAGCGTTAAGGCGTTACCTTCAAGTTGATGTGGACGACGTTGTTGTTGTTGTTGTTTTGGTGCTTTGTAGGGAGTCCTCTGCTAAGGAGTTTGTCTTCATGGTGTTGAGAATACAGGTCCTCTGGGTGTATCATGGTGCCCAGAAGTTTGTCTAACTGGTGTTTGATGTTGCTACGCTCCCGGTGGCACCTGTCCAGTTTGTATGGAAGGAGTCCTACCCTCACCCCCACTATTAAGCTCTTCCTCAGTAATGAAGGCCTTCTAAACTGCATCGTGCAACATCGGAGGTATCAATATCCTCACTTTCTCACGAATGTTGAAGTTGAGGCTGAACACAAACTTGTTAACCTTTAATTTCTTAGTGTTCAGATGTAGAGCATATCTAAGTATCTCCATGTAACTGGCCTCATACTCCAGTACCATACGACTACCCTGTCATAAGGCTTTGAGCTCATTAAGTTGGCACTCAATGAATTCATCGGACAAGTACCTCTTCTAAAATCGTTCCTCAAACAATTCCCATGACACATCTTCAACGACCATGTTTAGTTGAGGTAAGAGTGTGTTCCACCAAAGAAGAGCAATCCCTTTCAGTTGAAATACCACCATGTGGACTTTCATGTTGGAGGTGTAATCACATAGTGAAAATCACATCGACATGTTCTCCAACCATGCCTCGGCAGCTAAGTCGTCTGTGGCACCCTAGAACTTGGGAAATTTGACTTTCTCAAGTTCTCTATTAATACTACTACTACTTATTAGAGTGCGTTGTGAACCCTCATTGGGCATAGACTCTCTGCCCTCATCCTGATCTAGGCGGTTGATCAATGCCTCTGACATCCTCTGGAAAGATCTCATCATACCTACCACAACAACCTACTCCTTCTCAATAGTCTGCTCCTCTCCAAGTGGAGTCGATCCCTCCTGTGTGGATGCTCTCGAAGGAAGCATACCTCTTCCCCTCGCACCACGTCGTCTACTCATCCTACATCCTCTAACCATGATACTTGTCATGAACAAATCCAAATTTGTATTAGCGATACATCCTTAACTATAAAGAAAAAAAGTGGAAGGCATAACGGGTCCATTGTCGCTGAGTTGAACCTGCTCTGATACCATATGTAACATCCCTCCTTTTCACATCACAATTGTAAGCAGAAAAACATAAGGTAAAATATGTATATATATATATATATATATAACAAATTCAAAACTATCTGGAGACAATTACATAAGCAAGGACAATTAATATACACGAATAACAATAGTCATTGATCTATTCCTTTTTTTTTTTAACATCGCTAAAATTTGTCCAACAAGATCAAGATACAATTATCAATATTCAATAACTCTATAAAGGAAAAACACTAACGTCAATCATATAAAGGAAGATGAGGGTAAAAGTAAATTCTATAAAAGAGTACGCTTACGTCTAAAATGCTTAAGTTGTACCAATGGAAAAAATATCCGTTTAAGGTATAAATTTTGAAATATATCCTTTAGTGTGAGATTATCTTTTATCATCTAACATAGGTCTTGACCATTCCTTAATATAATTGGAATAAAATGCTTTTTCATCAATTTAATTTAAACTTCAATCTCACTAGATGATATTCTTAGAAATTATAAAAACATTACGAATTTACAATTTATTCTAAATTGATTCACTATAACTAGATACCAAACCACATAAGGATGTAACCCAAAAATCTAAAAATTTAAAGGCTTCAATAATGACAATATCATTTGATGAAAGACTCATGGAAGTTTTTCTTTTATTAAACACTACTCAACACAAGAATTATTTATTTAAGGAGAGATTAAGTTCATATCTCAATTACTAAAGGAATCAAGACGACCTTTAAGTTACTCTAAAGGAAACGCCAAAACATCATAAAGGATAATCTCTCTGGAATCTAAGCCTTATTATAACCCAAATGATTTACTTAAGGCGCATTGAGGATAAAAATTTGAACCATTGATGGAGTGCCAAGTGGACTACAGGTTTACAATTGAGTTAGCGTGAACTCCATCTGGTGGTCATCTTCAGTGATCCGTTCGCTCAGATATTAGGGTTACCATCCAAAACGTCGAACAAATGTTTCTAAAGTTGTGTGAGGTAGGTGTAACGATTAAACAATTAATAAATTAAGTTGAGTAAATATGAGCTGGGTTACCCTGTGTATAGACGATTTAGAAAACAATTGTCATCTGGAAAAAAAAATGAAGTTTCTAATGGTTGTTACCCAAAGGGAAGTTTCTAACAATTGTTACCCATTCCCACTATAAAAATTCCCATACGTCACTTTGAGGTCTCTACTCGATCAACCCAATGGCTAAATTAAGATCTAATTCTGGCATTACTAAAAGCCGCATTAAGCTACCATGTAACCATTACTTGTATTTATTAAGTAATAATTTTCTCGCTGGTGCATGCACGCCATCATCCAAGATCTATCAATCAACTACATCCTTCACGTATCCTAAACGAAAATCTATTATGTGCATAATCAGCTCTGTTTCTCGTGACCGATTATACGATTAAATCCAAGGGAGGAAGGAATAGATGACTCAAGTGAAAAGATTTTCCAAATAATTTAACTCCATGGGTGAAATGATTAACACACGAGATTAAGGGACTGCTATGACTGCCTCCGAAAGGCTAGGGAGATATGTATATGAATATATAATTTTAAAAAGATTCGACTTGAGGGAAGGATGCATCTGTAAGTTCTAAATCACTTGAGGAAATTAAGAAAGCGACTACCAAGCAACGATTAGGTCAGTCGTGTTAAAAATTGTCGTGCACTGAGGTATTTGCATCATGAATGGAGAGTATTATTGGCAGGTTTTAATAGAATTAGGGGTTAGAGTCTGTATCCATAGCATTAAAAGATTAAAATCTGATCCGAAGTTTTAAGTTAAACTAATAATTTATGTCAAGATTTAATCATAGTTCTGCAAAAGACAATCAGAAATTACTCAAGAAAATTCAACTAAATCTTAACAATAATAATGAAATTGCCAAAGGGATTCTGAAGAAATAACCACTCCAAGTTTAGGAAATGAAATTGTATCTTACTCGACAAAATCAATGAAATTATTTAATGATTCAAGGCATTTGCCAGAAGGGTTCGGACGATGATGAAGAGAACTACACTAACAGTTTGTGTACAACAGAAGTGATAAGATAATAGAGTTATCAATTAAGAAAAATAAAGTTATTGTAAGTAATGGAAAATTTCATCACACAACGTAAGACCTATGGAAGAGATATTCCAACAATTTCTTGCAACAATTGATAAATAACGATTCACCCAGATTCAAATCTTCTGGTTTAAGTTGTGAAGAACCCGGTAAGCATTTATAATTTAATCAAACATCCCTATCATATGTTTATATCTCTATTCTAGTACTGAATCCATTCTCTCATACAAGATTGAAGGATTCAATAGGTAATCTAGAAATCAGATGACAAGACATTCAAATGTCGTCTTAACCAACACAAACTGTGATAATATATAACTTCAACAAACACGGACCTAAGATAATCATTGAAATTGACACGAAGGATGGACACTGAGTTCTTAATTCAAGGATTCTACAACCCTATGGTTCAATATCTTCCAATAACTATTTTTAAAAGAAAAATCCAATGGTCCAGAAGAATACATGAACATGAACAACATCGCTGCTATGAACACAACATTTGCATAAAGTATTAATTATGATTAAATCTTGGACAGTCCAAGAAATACTAAATATCTGCAATTCCTAAATCATGCAAGTGAATATGTTTTTTTTTTTTTTAACAATTGATCAAAAATTCATTTGGATCCAGCGATAAAAGAGCACTTGATTCAATTACAAACATACGGAGGACCATGAACTGCAATTGAAACCAGAATAATAATTACATCTTCAATAAGCTTCTATCTATTCATAGAATGAAATGAGATCTCATGTATCAATAACATAATTATACAATAAATTATCGTAAACCAATTGATGATAGATGAGAGTGATCTTTTTTTTTAAGAAGAACTTGAGTAATGCCCACTCCTGAAATTTTGTGCAACATCAATCTAACCTTTCTTGCCAATCCCAATACTTCACCGGTACCTCCCAACCAATGCTATGGGTACTCTTATTTCCCCCTTATCCCCCCGAGTCGTAAAGTGGCCACACACAGTAAACCAGAAACACAATAGCACCAAAACTTTCCTCACAAGGAAGAACTTCCACTCTTTTCCAAGTTTTGGAACCCAAGTCTCAACAAGTAAACTAGTTCATAAAATTTTTGACAACATAACAATACTTTTCAAAAGTGATCCCTTCTCCCTTCCTCTCTATTTATTTTATAGAAAAATTCCCAATGATACATGTCCCCATGCACAAATAATTATTTTTTAATAATTTAATTAAAGGATTATTCACCCACTACATGTGTCACACTCTCCCCAAGTTGCACAAGTAATTTCCTTTTTTATTTTAATTAATTAGACAATTTCCTCACATTCCCCAATGTGTTCATATTTTTACTCTTAGTTGTCCCTTAGTTCCCCAATCCCTCATTTATTTTGTGTCCCCTAACTAGATTTTAGTTTCCGTTGGATTAGGAGTCTTCTTTTAGTTAGGATTAGTGGTAGACTGACTCAAGATGTTACTCTATGTGAACCACCCATTCTCTCATGTTTTAATTTCTTCTTATTTAAAAATCCATTTTATTATTTTCATGCACACATGTGCATATACCCAATTCATTCTTGATTCTTCTTTTACTTACCTCACCAATCTAAATCCCTTTATTCCCTTTTTATGTTTTAATTTAGTCAAAACTATTATACTTAGACTCTTTGTTTTTTTTTGGTTTAAAATTTAATGATCAAATGTAGGTTTTTTTTTAACGTCTAAGTATTTTATTTTAGTTCTCTAGGCCTTCTATATTTTTATTGGCTCCCATTTTGTTTGCACGACGTACGCTTGAAGACACACTTTCATGCTCCAAGTGTGCCACTCACCTTTGACTAGTTTGGAAGTTTGTCTGACACTTAGAATCAACACTCCACTTGGTCAACCTTGTGAGAAACTAAGAATTATCTAAGGAATAAGGATTATGCCTTTTTCCGTGCCCCTTAGTCTTCCCTCACAACATTGTGGACCTCTCAAACTAGGTAATCATTAACCTACAGTTTGGTTCATGGCGGGAGTGCTAGTAGGCTATGGCAAGGACGCTACCACACCTCTCCCTCAATCATCTAGTTTTTGTGTATGGCCCCTCTACTCCATATGTGAGTCAGATTAGCAAGTGTCACCATGCCTGCATCCACTAACAAGGACAATGTCAATTATTCATATACATAAATCCATATTGGAATCAATCATATAACACATGCGTGTAAACAAATACTCAAATCAAATACAAATCCACTCCCTGACTCAATTCGGAGTCCAAGGAAGTCCGTTGATGCCATCGACATCCTCAACTTGTCATGTATCCTGCACACTCAGGAGAACTCGTCAATAATACATGTCAATATATATACATCTAGAAATTAATAATCACAATGACATCATAATATAAATCATAATCAACAGAATCATAATGTACCATAACCGGATCACTTGCTTGCAAGTGTCCTCAAAGAATAAGTCAATGTAAAATGTGCTCAATGAAACTAGATGTTACAGGTGCTTTATCAAATTACTTCGTTCTATAGAAACTGCTAAAATTGTTTCTTCAGTTCATTTTCTTCCATAACAAACTATCTATATAACCCAATATTTGGTAATGGGGAGTCATGCAACAATTGTATCTCATGCTCCACTTCCCTCTTAGATGGTAACCCTTTAGGCTACTCCTTTGTACACCTAAAACAACTCCTCCAACAATTGTTTCTTCTCTTTAGTACCTCCCTCCAGAAATTCCTTTACTCTTACTGATTCATCACCTGACCAATTCTCTATTTAAAAAATAAATAGATACATCTTACTAGAACTTATCAACATTTTGGCTTGGTTGGAAATTACAAAAGAGATTTTGGATTTACCTTTGTGTGTGTTGATGATGTAAGACTTCCCATTCTTGATCAAGAAATATTGGTTTTCTCTCCATGTGAATATTGCATCCCTCGTATACATGTAGGGGCTTCCAAACGCTACACCACACACATCAAGGGGTACTACTTCTAATTCCACTTCATCAATAAAATCTACACTTATAGCAAATTTTATATTACACTATTTTGTGACATTGAGATTTGCATCCTTGTTCACCCATCCCAATGGATATAGACTCAGATGATTGTGAACTTCCAACCCAAGCTTGCTAACTATATCATCTGCTAGGATATTGGCCTATGAACTAGAATCGGATAGAAAATTCACCTTGGTCTTTTTGACCCGAATCTTGGTATGAAAGAGTTTTTTCATCTCCTTCTCTTCCTTGCGATGAAGGATACTCAGATTCACCTCATTTTTCATCGAGGTGTAGACAATCTTCTCATCCACATTCAAGTTTATCTTACCATGTTGCTTGAATCAGTGGCTAGTAGGTTCTTCATCTTGGAATCCTTCTTACAGTTCTTTGCATGAACTTTCGATGTAGTTTCCAACACTTATCTTTGGTGTGACCATTGATATTATAATGGTTGTAGTGGTTGTTTGTATCCTTACATTGATGTGTAGTAGCTATCATTTTCATGTATTTCCCTTTCCACTTCTTCTTCCCCTCCTTGGAAATAACTTAGTGGTATTTCGATTTAATACCACTTAGTTGTCATTTCTTATGGCCTATGTTCTCCACATATTGTGCTTGCTCATAGGACTCATCAATGGTCCTTGGTTTGAAGAGCATTGATTTCTTTCAAAAATGACTATGTAGACCCCCCAAATTGATCTGTAATACTATAGATAAAGCCAAATAATATTCACATAGAAAGACAAAAACAACACAGGATATGAGTAAGCAAAATGAACCATTCGTCTTATTTAGTAGAATAGGAAGACTTTATATAGGATAGGTTGAACATACAATGGTTTTGATCAAAAGTGGACCAATTCTAACTAACCAACAACTAGAAAAGGTCCCAAACCCTAACAACTATCTTAGTTGACCATTTCCTGGTCTTTGGAACTTGTGCCCAACCTCCCAGGTAGAGATGCACTCCATCTGGCCTTTATGGTGAAGTGTGTTTCATCTGGAAGGAGGTTCACCTTTGTGGTAGCGTGACACTGTTCTGCCTCGAGATGTGTGCTCTCCTCCTTAGGGAGTGCACCTTCTAGCTTTCCCAATTCCTCCATGTTTAAGGCTGGAAGTGTCCTGACTTCCGTGAGAAACTGTGGAAACTACTCAGACATGGCAGACTGTGATAGCCATTTAGCTTGGGGGTTGGAAGTTGACCCTTGTGAACCACTAGAAAGGAAGTGTGTTGTTGAGTGTGAGTAGTGGTGGTGCGTGTATCCAACACTGTGTCCTGAAGGAGAGGTGGTTGGAAATATGGAACCAACTCATAGGGGTACGAGATTGTGACCTATTCTTCTAGGAGGGGAGGCTCATATTGTTTGAGATTTTTCACATTTACCACATCGTGAATACCCAACTGTGGTGGAAAGTCGAAGCGATAAGCATTGTCTGCAACTTGTTGCAGAATTGTGTAAGGACCATAATGGAGGGGTTTTAACTTATGATAATGTTGGGACTGAAAGCATTGGCACTCCATGTGAAACCAGACCTTGTCACTGGGGGAAAAAGAGAGTGGTTGCATGTTCACATCATGATGAGCCTTATATCTTTGTTGGGAAGATTGTAAAGCGTAAGAAAATTGAGATTGTTTATGAGCCAAGGTTTGCAAAAAGGATGAGGCAGAGGTTTGCTCTTTTTGTGGTCGAGGAGTACCAGAAGGTTGGAGCTGTAACAGAAAATCATAGAGGGAAGCAGGTTGATACCCAAAACAATATTCAAAAGGGGACAAGCCAGTAGAAACATGAACTTCCCTATTATAAATGTGTTGGACAATGTGGGGGGTGGTATCCCACTATTTATATTTGGTAAACTGTATACAGAAAGCATGGACCAGTCTATGGTTAACAACTTCGATTTGTCCATCCATCTGTGGATGGAAAGGAGTGGATTATTTGATGTGACATGCCAAGAGAGACCATAGAGTTTTCCAAAATGTACCGAGGAAACGAGCATTTCAATCAGAGATAAAGTTGGAGGGGAGACCAAAATGAGTCCACACATGAGTGAAAAAAAGATCCGCAGTTTGAGTAGCAACAATGGTCTTAGTATAAGGGACAAAAATGGCCATTTTGGAGAAGTGAAACACAACCACCCAAATGGCATCATGTTGACGAAAGGTCACGGGAAGACTGGTGATGAAGTCCATAGAGATAGATTCCCAGTGATGGGAGGGAATAGGTAAGGTTTGATACATGCCATACTTGTGGTTGTCGACTTATATTGATTGCAGAGGGTAAAATCTCAGATAAATTGCTCAACTTGACATTGTAAAGCAGGCCAAAAGAATTGATGTTGAAGATGTTGAGTAGTTTTGAATATGTCTAAGTTCCCAACATAATAGGAGTTGTGGGCTTCACGAATGAGAACAAGGTGATCATCAGTAGTAGGCACACATAGCTTGTCAAGCTTATACAACCAACCATCCTGAATGTGGTAGTCGAGGAAAGGGGTTTGGTTAATGATAGTAGGTTGTTGCAAGGTAGTCCAGATGGTACTAAAGAAAAGGTCAAAGGCATACATAGGCTTCCAATCTTCATAAGTAGCACAACGAACATACAAGATTTGAAGTATTTGAGGAGGGGGTGGCTGAGAAGATCAACCATGCGATTAGTGTCTCATTTTTTATATTTGATGACCAAGTGGAACTGTTGTAGATAAGCAACCCACTTTAAGCGATGTTCTTCCTAGAGCTTAGAATGAGAATTAATAAAAATCAAAGGATGATGATTAGTATGAAGAATGGTCTCCTTACCCAAGATATAGTGGCGCCATTGTTTTAAGTCCTAGACCAATATGTAGAATTCTTATAGTAGGTATTGTAGTGTTGTTTGGCTTGAGCCAATGTCTCGGAATGATAAGCAATGGGATGTCCTCCTTGTTTAATAACTGCACCAATCACATGTTGAGAGGCGTCAATCTCAATTTCAAAAGGTTGTTGAATATCGGGAAAATGAAGGATAAGTGCTAAACAAAGGGCCTCTTTAAGGCATTGGAACTGCTTCTGAGTCACCAGAGTCCAAAGAAAAGTGGACTGATTAGCCAAATGATGAAGAGGCTTGGCCAGTTGAGAGAAGTGAGGAATGAATTTCCTGTAAAAATTGATGCCACCAAGAAAATTTTTAAGGGCCAGCGCAGACTGAGGATCATCGAAACGAAAACATTCTTGATCGATGAAAAACCCCAAATAAGAGACATAAGTATGGCCAAAGGAGGACTTGCATTCTTTGACCTCAAGGTGATTGGTACGCAACAATTGGAGTACGTTGTGCACATGTTGTAAGTGTTCCTCCCAAGTCTTATTGAAGACCAGAATGTCATCCAAATAGATGACCACAATGTGGCCCAATAGGGGATGGAATATATCATTGATGAGTCATTGGAATGTGGCACGGACGTTGGTGGGGCCAAAAGGCATCACCATCCATTCATAGAGCCCAAATATGGTTTTAAAAGTTTTTTTCCAAGTGTCGGTAGCAACCATGTGCACTTGGTGATAACCCTCTATCATATCCATCTTTGTAAAATACTTTGCCCCTTTGAGTTGATCAAGCAATTATTCGATATGAGGGAGAGGATAGAGATTTTTTACAGTAATCTTGTTGAGAGCACAGTAATCGATGACTAAATGTCACTTTCCACTCTCCTTTTTGGGAATAATGAATGTGAGGGAGGTGCAAGGAGAGAAACTAGGTTGGATATGGCCGACATTGAGAAGTTTTTGGAGTTGGTGTTCAATTTCCTCAACCTCACGTGGAGCCAAATGGTATGAAGGGGAATTAGGAAGAGCAGTACTAGGAATGAGGTTGATAGAATGCTCAATAGAGCGTTGAGGAGGAAGGCCTTCTAGAGGGGAAAACACATCAAAAACTTCAGAGAGAATAACAGATAGATCAGGTGCAATGGACTTGGGTGTATTATATATCTTAACAGGGCACATAAGGCATAAGGAGAGGGATTTATTGAGGCTTACTTCGGGCTAACGATCAGAGGAGGAGATTTCAGGGATGAAGAGGTAAGAACATAAGTTCGACCATATTTTTTGAGGTTATATTGATGGGTGTGAGCATGATAGATGGCATCCCATTGTTCCTAGTATAGGATGCCCAAAAGAAGATCTAGACAATCCAATGGAGACACATCACAAAGGACATAATCATGGAAAGGTCCAATGGCAAAGGTGACGACACACCATTGTGTGACCATGAGACAAGGTTCTTCCTTATGAACCCACCCTAATTGATAAGGAGAGGGTAGGTTTAATCCATTCACCAAATATTGAGCTACTAAATTCTTCTGTCTTCCATTATCAATAATGAGCATAACAAGAGACTGCTTGATTTGGAAATTATGGGTGAAGAGAGGGGAAACCAAGGTAGCATTAGAATTAGTCACCATCAAAAGAAAAGAGGGGTTTGTAGCCGTGGGGTTTTCTAAATATATTGGCTTAGAAGGAGGGGGCATTGAAGATGAGGACTCAGGAGTATCGACAAAAAGAGTTTTAGTAGTAGACGGATTCTGTAGGACACAACAATTGGAGGTGTTATGGAAAGAACATTTATGGAATGTGCACCATTTAGTAGACTTAGGGGAAGAGGGATATTTTGGATAGGAGGGTGCAGAGAAGAAGTTAGGATGAGACTGAGGGGCTTTCCAGCGAGGGGCTAGCTTACTCTCAACTGTTAGAGCGTGGGAGAAAGCCTTATCCAGAGAACTATTGTAAAAAGATCCACCTCCCTACGTAAAAAATTCAATAAAACAGAATTAAAATTTAATATGAGTACCTCTTTGGAGTCCTGAATATGAAGATGGATGCTGAGCCTAGTGAAGATTTCAATGTTTGGCTACACAGACTGACCTGAGAATTGGCAGAGCTGCAACCAAGGAGCCAGAAGATTCTAACGATAGTTAGAAGGATATAATTTGTTACAGAGTGCTTGACATAGAGCTTCCCCAATGCCAATAGGATTATAAGATGAGGCAGATACCTGCAATTCCACAATGATATGGGTCCCAATAGGTATACTATCCTACTAGGCTTGGGCAATGCCTTCTATTTGTAAGCTAGCAATTTGAAGCTTCTCCTCGTCAAAGATGTTGTGACGAGTGTTGAAGTATGTAGAGAGACTTTGAATCTAGGAATCCACAATGTCACCATTGATTTTCCCAGAGAACTTAGGAAATTGGAAGCATGCATCCAGTTGCAAAGGAGCTGGAGTATGACGTTGCAATCTAATAATCTCATGAAGATCCAAAGAAAACTCTTAGATATGGGAAGAGTTGACAGAAGAGGCATCATCCTATGAAGTGTCCCTTCTTGGAGGCATGATATTCATAAAATAATGCTACTCCTATCCAGATATGAAGGATAGGCCATTGAATTGTAGAGAGGAGGATGGGAAAACCCTAGCACACCTTTGGACTGCAAACTGAGTGGAGAGGAGGAGGGGGTTTCCCTAGCGCACCTCTGGAAATCTTCCTGAGCTGAGAGGAGGGGGGGTTTCCCTACTGCACCTCTTGGGAGAGAGAGAGATGAGGATGAAAAGAAACCCTAGCACATCCCTTACCTCTAGAAAAAAATGTCAACCCTAGTGCATCCTAGGAAGGGATATGGGTTTTCCTAGATCTACCACTGAAATCTATGACAAGTGGAGTAGAAGCACCTTGGACTGGTGCTTTGATACCATTTGATCTGTAATACTGCAGAGAAAGCCAAAGAACATACATAAAGAAAGAAAAAAATGACACAGGATATGAGTAAGAAAAATGAACCATTCGTCTTATTTATTAGAATAGGAAGCATTTATATAGGATAGGTTGAACATACAATGGTTCTGATAAAAGGTGGACCAATTCTAACTAACCAACAGCTAGAAAAGGTACCAAACCCTAACAACTATCTTAGTTGACCAATTCCCAGTCCTTGGAACTTGTGCCCAAACTCCCAAGTAGAGATGTGCTCCATCTGGCCTTTATGGTGAAGTGTGTTACATCTAGAAGGAGGTGCACCTTTATGGTAGTGCCACGCTAGTCTATCTCGAGATGTGTGCTCTCCTCCTTGGGGAGTGTTCCTTCCAGCTTGCCTAATTCCTCCTTATTTAAGCCTAGAAGTGTCCCAACTTCCATGAGATACTATGGAAACTACTGAGACATGGCAAACTATGATAGCCATTTAGATTGGGGGTTGTAAGTTGACCCTTGTGACCCACTAGAAAGGAAGTGTGTTGTTGAGTGTGAGTAATGGTGGTGCATGTATCCAACATTGTGTCTTGAAGGAGAGGTGGTCTACCTCAAGATATGTGCTCTTCTCGTTGGGGAGTGCGCCTTCCAGCCTTCCCACAGATACTTTAGGAGTACATGTAGGTTCTTGGGATAGATACCCAACATGATCGCCATCTTCCTAAACTTGGTGGTATATTACTCTTGCACACTTTGCCCTTGCCTCAACCTAAAGTGATGCCGGTGGATCCACTAGTCCTCTACATACCCAATAGGGTAGAATTAGGAATTTATGAGGGTTTTGAAATCCTCCCACTTAGTTACTGGTAGATCACCCTCTAGCCTAAGTGTCTATATGTGGCTTTCCCACCAAGTTAGTGCATGACCCTCTAGTTTCAGTCGGGCAAATGAAATTTTTTGCTCTTGGTCTATATTATGGACATTGAAATACACTTCTAATTGTTGCAACCAATTATTCAACTTAACAACATCAATATCACCTTGATATGGCTTGATGTCCACTTTTGCTTCCATTTTAAACAAAGGTTGTGAAGGAGAGATAACACTAGAACTTGGTTTTTCTTTCTTAGGCTCTTTTCTCGATTCCTTTTCTAAGTATTCATTATCTCATAGTTTCTCATTTGATCCAAATTTTGAGTTAGAGCCATCAAAATCCCTGGAAGGTTTGAACTTGTTCACTATAGCCACCATGAGGAGGGCCATGTTGTGAGAGATATTGGCGACTTTCTCTCCTGACCTCACAAATATTTATTTTTCTATATCCTGAGGGTTGTTATGAATGGACTCATCTGCCATGGTTAGGGTTTTGTGACTTCCTTCTTAAGTGAATTCCTAGATCTTGCAACTTTCCACAAATACCCCAAAGAATATTGCTATGACACCAATATGATCTGTAAACTTTTGTGAATATTCCACTAGAACAATTCGTCATAATAGATCTTGTATTATGTTGAAATATTTTATTATGTATGTTTGTTTCCTTAGATATCCGATTTATTATCACTATCTTATTTCCCAAGTTCATGAAAATAACTGAATACGAAAAATGAAAGAACAAGCAAATGAACACACCATCCAAAAAAATGAACACAAGATGTATCCTGGGAAATGTGAAATGGGAGAAAACCCAACCAGAAGGTGAGGCCTATGCTTTGCTCTCTATTCTTCAGTTATGAAAACGCAAATACAAAGAAAGGGGCACTCACTATGGATTTTCCTTTGACACCGTGGCATGATTGATTGCTATAGAATCTTCTTCCTCCTTTATTATGCTCTCAAATCCCACTCCTAGATGCTTTGATCAATTGTGGAACAAGTACAATGCTCAAAAGAATGGAACCCCTCTCCTCCTAGTGGCCTAATATTTAACATAGTCTTATAGACATCTAGGGATAGGGTTTTTGCACGCCTCAACCCTCAATTAGTGTTAGGGTTTTGGACCTTCTAGAATATTCTTGAAAGTCCACATGTGGCTAGCCCCACACGTGAATAATGGGGGCTGACGTGGAATCCACTCGATACCATGGTGTTCAACAAGGTAGGTCAACTTGGAGGAGGCATAACTTTATCATATAAACTTTGATTGAGGTGATTTTCACATAGTTGGAAAGGTCTTGGTGTGTAGAACAACATCGACAAGGTTTGATTCCTTTAAATGGATTTGGAATATTTTGGACCCCAAAATCTCCAAGATGGGACCTACTACTAAAATGGGCCCTTCAAGCCAATTCCTCTAATTCTTCCACCCATAAAGTACCAAGATGGATGAAAAATTATATAATAATCCATTCTAGATCAAGAGGTGCATGATGCACCATACGTTATACATCCCAATTACCAAAGGACTATACTAATAATGAAGAAACAATATTATTGGCCAAAAATGAAGCAATATACAACTGAGGACACTACAAAGTGTATTGAATGTCAAAAAGTGAAGCCAAAACATTAATGTGCCCCATTGGGTTATCATAACCATTTCCCATTCCAAAATGGAAATGGGAAGAAATTTCCATGGATTTCATGATAGGTTTTCCCATGATAGTGAAGAAGAATGATTTTGTCATGGTGATTGTGGATAGACTAAAAAAAGTGGCACATTTTATCCCTATCCAAACCTCACATAAAGTATTGAACCTTGTGAAATTTTGATAATGAAAGAGATTTGCTCATGTGAAATTGCCAAAAAGTTTGTTTCATGAAGATACACAAAATTCATTTTTGATATTTGGAGGACCATGTTTCAAGTAATGAGAATACAACTAAATTGTAGCACATCATACCATCCACAAACTTATGGGAAAATAAAGAGGGTGAACCAAATTCCTGAAGATATATTACAAATGTATGTTATAGATAAACCATCCAAGTGGGAGAACTACCTTCACTTGGTAAAGTTTGCAAACAATAACAACCACCATGCATCACCCGGTATGAACCCATTTAGGGTCTTATATGGGAAACAAAAGTAACACTTCTTGTGTTGACATGATCCAACAAACAAAGTCGTGATAGGGCTAGATATGTTGAAAGAATTGGAAGAACTAGTTTCCAAGATTAAGCAAAAATTGAAGGTATTCCAAGATAGGAAAAATAGTTATGCAAGTGCTCATAGAAATCCAAGTGAGTTTTTAGTTGAGGAGCATGCCTTCCTACTTGTGAAGCCAAAATAAATTCCTTAAATCTTGGGAATTGCACTAAGATTTGACTTTGATATTATGGCCCTTTTGAGAGATTAGAAATAATTGGGCTAATTGCATACAAGTTTGCATTGTCTGCTAGCATTAAAGGGTACGATGTCTTCCATGTTTCTTTTCTTAAAAAATATACACATAATTCTAATTTTATTCTTGGCTAGTACATGATCTAGATGGAATTGGATTGAGAGTTAAGTAGATCCATTTTGCATTCTTGATGGGAAAGTCCTAATGTTCCAGATCCAAATCATTATGTAAGTAAATTTTCAATGGAGATACAACTGACCTAATGAGGCTACTTGGGAAATGGAGGATATTATGTGGGAGCAGTGCTTGTTTGATGAATAAAGTCACACCAAGGTCAATGCTTCTTTTTAGAGGGAGGAGATGTAACATCTCAATTTCAAAACCCTTTGACATATGTTGTCATTCGGTCATATGTTGTATTTGACTTTCCTTAGATATTTTTATAATTTATATAATGTGATATCTCACTTTTGGAATGTAAGCTAAGTGTAAAGGCCCCCTCAAGGACAATTTCAAAAAGATAAATATGAGAATAAATGATATAATATGCAAGATAGGATAAAACATCAAAAAGTAT
>JZKD02S2206051.1:451994-464353 GCA_000966675.3 Picea glauca | reverse complement strand
AATCAAACCCCCAATAGTCCACTCCCTGACTCGATCCGGAGCCCAAGGGGTTTCATCGATGCCTCTGCATCCTCGAGGTCCAAAATCCTGCACACTCAGGAAAACCGAGTCAATAGCACTTGTCTATGTCAATACAAAAAAATAACATGTCATCAATCCATAACGCCTCATAATCATAATCAAATGCCCAATATTATAATAATCTGGATCACTATCAAGCAAGTGTCTTCAAAGAATAAGTTTGCTCAATGCGCGCAGGAGCGGGATGTTACATACACCCCCTCTTGGTATAAACTCCATCCCAAAGTTTCACAGTATATAAGTGTCAAAATAATGTGTATCACAATATCATAAGTCTATCTATCCAACAAAAATGGAAATTGCTGGCGCATATCATATGCGTCCTCCGAGGTCGCTGAGTGCAGACTATAGTTGTCCCATTGGACCTTGACCTCATTTATTGTTCGATGCCATAGCTATTGAATGTGATGATCCATGATGCAAATTGACTCAGCCATGAGCACACCCTCATCTGACACCTGCAAGGTGTTCAATTCAAAACATGTGTAGGATCACTAATAAAAATGTCTCAATAGAGACGTGAAAGACATCATGCATACGCCTCAAGAATCAGGCAAGGCTAGTGATTAGGCCACGAGCCTCCCATTTCCACAATGTCGTAGGATCCCGCGAACCTATTAGATAGTTTATCTCCTTTTCCAAACTTGATCGAACTCTTATGTAGTTTCAGCCGCAAAAATGCTTGTTTTCCACATCGTAACTATGGTCGACATGATGCGCATTGACATAACTATTCTGTCGATCCTGCGCTTCCTTGATCCTTTATCTTATAGTTTTCATTTAATCTTCAATTTTTTTTTATTGGATTGCTTCTGGTCCCATTAGGACCCTATCCTCAAGCCGATCCCAACTCAGAGGTGTCTGACATGGTCGCCCATAAAGGAACTCAAAAGGCACCATCTTAATGGTGCTTTGGTAACTGATGTTATAAGAGAATTCTACCAGTGGAAATAATTCTTCCCAACGCTTTTGTTGGTCCATCATGTACATGCGCAACATGTATTCCAAGGTCTGGTTCGTTCGTTCGGTTTGCGCGTCCATCTTTGGGTGATACAGAGTACTAAAGTTAAGTTGGGTTTCCAATGCCTCCTGGAAACTAGTCCAAAATCATCCAGTAAATACCGATCCTCGATCAAATATAATCCTCTTAGGTACGCCATGAAACCTCACAATCTCATTGATGAAAACTCTAGCTATGTCAGGTGCTTCATACGTCATATGCACAGGAATAAAATGAACACTCTTCATCAGAGTGTCAACTACCATAAAAATCGAGTCGTGTCTCCTTGCCTTCATTGGCAATCCAACAATAAAATCCATTGAAATGACCTCCCATTTCGATTCCAAAATAGTGTGTGGTTGTAGTAATCCTGCTAGATGTCTATGTTCAGCCTTTACCTGCTAACATTCTAGACATCTTGCCACATAGTTGACTATGTCTGCCTTCATTCCTTTCCAGAAGAATAAAGGTTTAAGGTCCTCCCTCATCTTCATGACTCCTGGGTGGGCCATGTACACTACTCTGTGAGCCTCGTTTAGGATCAATCTCCTCAACTCGTCGTTCGGTGGTACAAAAATCCAGTTTTTAAACCTTAATAATCCATCATCGTCAAATGTAAATCCTTCAAATCTTGGAACCATCATTTTGTTTTGTCCGATAAAATCCTCGACCTCTTTGTACTAGTCATCNATCTTTGGGTGATACAGAGTACTAAAGTTAAGTTGGGTTTCCAAGGCCTCCTGGAAACTAGTCCAAAATCATCCAGTAAACACCGATCCTCGATCAAATATAATCCTCTTAGGTAATCCATGCAACCTCACAATCTCACTGATGAAAACTCTAGCTATGTTAGGTGCTTCATACGTCATACGCACAAGAATAAAATGAACACTCTTCATCAGAGTGTCAACTACCATGAAAATCGAGTCGTGTCTCCTTGCCCTCATTGGCAATCCAATAATAAAATCCATCAAAATGACCTCCCATTTCGATTCCAAAATAGTGTGTGGTTGTAGTAATCCTACTAGATGTCTATGTTCATCCTTTACCTGCTGACATTATAGACATCTTGCCACATAGTTGACTATGTCTGACTTCATTCCTTTCCAGAAGAATAAGGTTTTAAGGTCCTCCCTCATCTTCGTGACTCCTGGGTGGGCCATGTACACTACTCTGTGAGCCTCGTTTAGGATCAATCTCCGCAACTCGTCGTTTGGTGGTACAAAAATCCAGTTTTTAAACCTTAATAATCCATCGTCGTCAAATATAAATCCTTCAAATCTTGGTACCATCATTGTGTTTTGTCCGATAAAATCCTCGACCTCTTTGTACTAGTCATCATCATGCCGTAAAGATAGAATCTTTTCATGTAGATTCGTCTGAAGAGGAAACACCGAAAATATGAGTGGTCTCCGACTCAATGCATTTGCCACCCAGTTCATTGTTCCTTTTATGTAAGTAATCTCAAAGTCGTACTCTCTAATAAATTCCGACCAACGTCATTGTCACGTGTTCAGGTCGCTTTGCGTAAAGGTGTGTTGTAGTCCACAGTGGCCCATCTCTAGTTCAAATTTTCATCCAAAAAGGTAGTGTCTCCAAACCTTCAAGGCATATACAATGGCTAAAAACTCCAAATTGTGCGTCACATAGTTCTCCTCATGCCTTCTTAGTTTCCTCGAGATGTAAGCGATCTCTCAACCGTCTTGCATCAAGACTCTACCTAAGCCTTCCTTGGATGCGTTAGTGCATACCAAGAAGTCCGTGTCTATGTCAGGGACCTTTAGTATCAGTGTTGTTTTCAACAACTCTTTAAGCCTCCGAAATGCTTCCGCGCATTTCTCAGTCCAAACAAACTTCTTGTTCTTCTTCTGCAATTTTGTGATCGGATTTTCTATCTTCGAAAANAAAATCGAGTCGTGTCTCCTTGCCCTCATTGGCAATCCAATAATAAAATCCATCAAAATGACCTCCCATTTCGATTCCAAAATAGTGTGTGGTTGTAGTAATCCTACTAGATGTCTATGTTCATCCTTTACCTGCTGACATTATAGACATCTTGCCACATAGTTGACTATGTCTGACTTCATTCCTTTCCAGAAGAATAAGGTTTTAAGGTCCTCCCTCATCTTTGTGACTCCTGGGTGGGCCATGTACACTACTCTGTGAGCCTCGTTTAGGATCAATCTCCTCAACTCGTCGTTCGGTGGTACAAAAATCTAGTTTTTAAACCTTAATAATCCATCGTCATCAAATGTAAATCCTTCAAATCTTGGTACCATCATTGTGTTTTGTACGATAAAATCCTCGACCTCTTTGTACTAGTCATCATCGTGTCGTAAAGCTAGAATCTTTTCACGTAGATTCGTCTGAAGAGGCAACACCGAAAATATGAGTGGTCTCCGACTCAATGCATTTGCCACCCAGTTCATTGTTCCTTTTATGTAATTAATCTCGAAGTTGTACTCTCTAATAAATTCCGACCAACGTCATTGTCACGTGTTCAGGTCGCTTTGCGTAAAGGTGTGTTGTAGTCCACAGTGGCCCATCTCTAGTTCAAATTTTCATCCAAAAAGGTAGTGTCTCCAAACCTTCAAAGGCATATACAATGGCTAAAAACTCCAAATTGTGCGTCACATAGTTCTCCTCATGCCTTCTCAGTTTCCTCGAGATGTAAGCGATCTCTTAACCGTCTTGCATCAAGACTCTACCTAAGCCTTCCTTGGATGCATTAGTGCATACCAAGAATTCTGTGTCTATGTCAGGGACCTTTAGTATCGGTGTTGTTTTCAACAACTCTTTAAGCCTCCGAAATGCTTCCGCGCATTTCTCAGTCCAAACAAACTTCTTGTTCTTCTTCTGCANAAATCCAGTTTTTAAACCTTAATAATCCATCATCGTCAAATGTAAATCCTTCAAATCTTGGAACCATCATTTTGTTTTGTCCGATAAAATCCTCGACCTCTTTGTACTAGTCATCATCGCGCTGTAAAGCTAGAATCTTTTCACGTAGATTTGTCTGAAGAGGCAACACCGAAAATATGCGTGGTCTCCGTCTCAATGCATCTGCCAACCGGTTCACTATTCCTTTTATGTAAGTAATATCAAAGTCATACTCTCTAATAAATTCCGACCAACGTAATTGTCACGTGTTCAGGTCGCTTTGCGTAACGATGTGTTGTAGTCCACAGTGGCCCATCTTTAGTTCAAATTTTCATCCAAAAAGGTAGTGTCTCCAAACCTTCAAGGCATATACAATGGCTAAAAACTCCAAATTGTGCATCACATAGTTCTCCTCATGCCTTCTCAGTTTCCTCGAGATGTAAGTGATCTCTCAACCGTCTTGCATCAAGAATCTACCTAAGCCTTCCTTGGATGCGTTAGTGCATACCAAGAAGTCCGTGTCTATGTCAGGGACCTTTAGTATCGGTGTTGTTTTCAACAACTCTTTAATCTTCCGAAATTATTCTGCGCATTTCTCGGTACAAACAAACTTCTTGTTCTTCTTCTGCAATTTTGGGATCGGATTTTCTATCTTCGAAAATCCCTTGATGAACCATCGATAGTATTCTGCTAGATCCATGAAGCTACATAATTCCTTGAAATTGGTCGACGTAGGCCATTCCATAATATCCTCGACCTTTGCTGGATCCACTATGATACCTTCATCGAAGATGACATTCCCTCAGTAGTGAATCCTCGATTGATAAAAAAAGGATTTGGACAATTTCCCAAACAATTTGTGCTATCGCAGAAAATGTAGTACCAAGCGTAAGTGCTCATCATGCTCCTTCGTCGTTCAAGAGTAAATCAAAATACCATCAATGAATACTTGGACGAACTTGTCCAAGAGCTCGCAAAACACCCTGTTCATCAAACTCATAAATACCCCTGGGGCATTTGTCAGTCCAAACAGTAAAACCGTAAACTCGTAATGTCCAAACCTCGTCTTAAAGGCTGTCTTAGGGATGTCATCCTCCTTGATCCCTAACTGGTGATACCCTAATCGCAAATCGATCTTTGAAAACACCATAGCACCCTTCATCTGATCAAACAAATCATCAATCCTCGACAACGGATACTGATTCTTGATCGTTGCCTTGTTCAATTGACGGTAGTCAATGCAGAGTCTCCACGACCCGTCCTTCTTTTGTATGAAAATAACAGGCGCACCCCATGGTGACACACTTGGACATATAAGTCCCAGGTCCAACAACTCCTTGAGTTGCATTCTCAACTCCTGTAACTACGAGGTCGACATTCGACAAGTCGTTCTTGCTATCAATTCAGTCCCCGGTTTCATGTCTATGGTGAATTCCAATTCCCTTTCTAGCGACATCCCAGGTAACTCCTCCAGGAAGATTTCCACAAACTCTCTCACCATAGGAAGGTGTTCTAGACCTTCCGCTACTCCCTTGTCGTTTAACGCAAGGATCACATAAAACTTACATCCCTTGCACATGCTCTTCCGTAGATGCAAGGAAGAGATAAAACTCAGGGAAAATCCCTGGTTCCAACCTACAATCACGCATTTTTGTCCCTCATTATTGACAATCTCAACTATTTCGTCTTACAGTTGAGTATCACCTCATGCGATTCTAACTAGTCCATACCAATCACGACATCATAAGATCCTAATATCATGACGTACAGGTTGGCCCTGGTGACAAACTCTTCCAGGTTAATGGGACAACCCATAACCTTTCCTCTAACCTTATGTTTGGCTCCTAAAGCCATCTCTACAAAGCTAAACCCATCCTGTTCGACTGCCTTTACTCTAATCCTTTTTAGCGCTACCCCAAAAATGAAACTCTCCGTAGCACCGGATCTATCAAAATAGTAAGGGCCTAGTCAACGACAGTACCTGACATCTTGAGCACAGTCGACTGGTGCTCTGCCTGGCAGTTATTCACCGCTGCATGAATCTGATGGGCCTTGCCAAAAACTCCCATGGTAGTGGGTCCGACAGATTCAGATGCTCTGGCCCCTTCCTTGTAATGACCCTAATTGGATACATTCTTAAAGATTATAAAGTAAAATTAATTAAAAGAAATTATTTATGGTTAACTGAGTAATAATTCAAACTGCAAATCACATTTAATGACCTGTGAAATAAAATTAAAAGATCAATGANCAAATTGTGCATCACATAGTTCTCCTCATGCCTTCTCAGTTTCCTCGAGATGTAAGTGATCTCTCAACCGTCTTGCATCAAGAATCTACCTAAGCCTTCCTTGGATGCGTTAGTGAATACCAAGAAGTCTGTGTCTATGTCAGGGACCTTTAGTATCGGTGTTGTTTTCAACAACTCTTTAATCTTCCGAAATTCTTCCGCACATTTCTCGGTCCAAACAAACTTCTTGTTCTTCTTCTGCAATTTTGGGATCGGATTTTCTATCTTCGAAAATCCCTCGATGAACCATCGATAGTATTCTGCTAGATCCATGAAGCTACAGACTTCCTTGAAATTCGTCGATGTAGGCCATTCCATAATAGCCTCGACCTTTGCTGGATCCACTATGATACCTTCATCGAAGATGACATGCCCTCAGTAGTGAATCCTCGATTGATAAAACAAGGATTTGGACAATTTCCTAAACAATTTGTGCTATCGCAGAAAATGTAGTACCAAGCGTAAGTGCTCATCATGCTCCTTCGTCGTTCAAGAGTAAATCAAAATACCGTCAATGAATACTTGGACGAACTTGTCCAAGAGCTCGCGAAACACCCCGTTCATCAAACTCATAAATATCCCTGGGGCATTTGTCAGTCCAAATAGTAAAACCGTAAACTCGTAATGTCCAAACATCATCTTAAAGGTGGTCTTAGGGATGTCATCCTACTTGATCCCTAACTGGTGATACCTTGATCGCAAATCGATCTTTGAAAACACCATATCACCCTTCATCTGATCAAACAAATCATCAATCCTCGACAACGGATACTGATTCTTGATCGTTGCCTTGTTCAATTGACGGTAGTCAATGCAGAGTCTCCACGACCCGTCCTTCTTTTGTATGAAAATAACAGGCGCACCCCATGGTGACACACTTGGACGTATAAGTCCCAGGTCCAACAACTCCTTGAGTTGCATTCTCAACTCCTGTAACTCCGAGGTCGACATTCGATAAGTCGTTCTTGCTATCAATTCAGTCCCCGGTTTCATGTCTATGGTGAATTCCAATTCCCTTTCTAGCGGCATCCTAGGTAACTCCTCCAGGAAGATGTCCACAAAATCTCTCACCATAGGAAGGTGTTCTAGACCTTCCGCTACTCCCTTCTCATTTAACGCAAGGATCACATAAAACTTACATCCCTTGCACATGCTCTTCCGTAGCTGCAAGGAAGAGATAAAAATCAGGGAAAATCCCTGGTTCCAACCTACAATCACGCATTTTTGTCCCTCATTATTGACAAGCTCAACTGTTTCATCTTACAGTTGAGTATCACCTCATGCGATTCTAACCAGTCCATACCAATCACGACATCATAAGATCCTAATATCATGACGTACAGGTTGGCCCTGGTGACAAACTCTTCCAGGTTAATGGGACAAACCATAACCTTTCCTCTAACCTTCTGTTTGGCTCCTGAAGCCATCTCTACAAAGCTAAACCCATCCTGTTCGACTGCCTTTACTCTAATCCTTTTTAGCGCTACCCCAAAAATGAAACTCTCCATAGCACCGGATCTATCAAAACAGTAAGGCCCTAGTCAACGACAGTACCTAACATCTTGAGCACAGTCGACTGGTGCTCTGCCTGGAAGTTATTCACTGCTGCATGAATCTGATGGGCCTTGCCCAAAACTCCCATGGTAGTGGGTCCGACGGATTCAGATGCTCCGGCCCCTTCCTTGTAACGACCCTAATTGGATACATGCTTAAAGATTATAAAGTAAAATTAATTAAAAGAAATTATTTATGGTTAACTGAGTAATAATTCAAACTGCAAATCACATTTAATGACCTGTGAAATAAAATTAAAAGATCAATGAAAAATGATATAAAAATGGTGGCGTATGCAGAGAGGGATATCCATGGATCCCGAGAAGATAAAACATTAACTCATGACGAGGACGAAGGATGGAGGGTGGTTGAAGGAGTAACTGCAGGAGTCGGTGAAGGAGGAATAAGGGGAAAGAGGAGGTTGACGAAGGGGGGAGCAGTCAACGGAGGAGGGATCCTAAGGACCGCGGTTTGTTATGAGTAGAGATTTCTGAGGACTTTTGGACTTGCTGTGAGCACAACATTTTGGCATTGTGGATTTTTTATCAGGGGAGGCACTGAGTTGCTGGTGGTTTTGGGCATGGAGGGCTAGGATATCCGTAGATATCCTGGAGCTAGGTAGGTTTCCTAGTTGGCAAGGAGGACAGTAGTTTTGGGCAGTTATTTTCCTGTTTGTGGTACGATTGATCTGAGGAGMAGGTAGCAGGAAGGAAACAACAAGGTAYAGAGACAACAGGGATTAGCATCAGAACCAGGTACTTTGTTAAGTTATGTGTTTACTTCTTTCTGTCATGAATTCAWTATTTAATGATAAATCTAAATTACTRAAGTTGTTGTTATGAGAATCACTATTATGCTAAGAAGTTATTGTTTCAGTTTATGAAATGAAATGTTTATGAATCTTAATGATGTTTAGAAATTTTAGGTTGTTACATATGGTATCAGAGCGTCTTAGTTCGAAATCTGGGCCTAAGGGYCGAAACCYCGAGTGTTAACTCCAGCCRYGCTTAAACTACAAAACAAAACACATTCAGTTTGACCTGATATGACTGATACAGTATCCGAAAATATACTCAGGTAGTATCCCTAAGTTATCCAAGTAAATAATCTCATATATCACAAGTAAACACTGTAGGCAATACCCTTTAACTGGATCATGTATGGTCACTATAGTTTTACTCTGAATATTCAAAGGAATGCCTTTAAAATACTGGCTGAAAACTAGATAGTTGGAAGGATCACTTCCCACAAAATGGCTAAGCTTAAAGAAGCCTAAATAAATCTATTAAGCATAAAAAATAGAGATGATAACTTAATTTTATTCTGAGCAATGTTTGTCAATGAAAGTTTCGGGTAAAATAGACACCCAAAATCGATGAAATTATCAAGGGAAACTTTTGTCTAAGGCTTGAAGTTGGTAAGAATTAATAACTACACGAATTATACCGAATAAAATGCAAAAAGGACAGTTGCAGGACCTTAAAAAGGCCTACTTCATCTCAAACTTACCTAAATGAGGAACTGCCAATGTGCAGTCGGACGAAGGAAATTTTGAAGACTTGTAGTGCACGACAATAGTGTAAACTACTTGCCTATGTTAAGCCTCGGTGATGCTAATAATGAAAAATCTCAGGAACTATAGACCCACGCAGATTTTAACCATGACAAGGAGAGCAATTTTAAAACCACATAATGTTTCATGTAACTGATCATTATCCCATAGGAGAGATATCTATTACGCAGGAGAACGGATCTGAGTCGTCATATCTCGGGCGAAATCCCATCAGCCGTTAGATCTCGAGAAGTTGCGCAGGGTTTAAGTCCTAGTGTACGGAGGAGGAGTCCCGGAAGAGTCATCGGGTTTTGTTAAGCCAGGGAATTGAGACCTTGTGGTTCTCGAAATCCTGAGAATGGATCCCAGCCATTGATCTCGGCAGGGACACGCGTTAGCATTCTGGGAAGGTGTCGGGATTTCACCCATCGGGAATTTTAGGGGTGTAGAACCGTTGCGTTAAGGAATCGCAATACTCGATTTCCCGATAGGATAAGAGCCATCGGATCGGGCGGGGAAGGAATATCTGGACCGTTGAGGAGTCTACGTCCAACAGGAGCTCAGGAGGAGCCTACAGAAGAAGGAGATCGAGAGCCGACGGATCTCACATAGAAATCCCATAACTCATTGGATCGAGAAGAGTTGCGCAGAGATTAGCCTCTGGAGGAGGAGCACACAAAGAGGATTTATGGGAGCCGTCAGATCTTGGATCAGATCGCCAAGAGCCATCGAATCTGCAAGAGTTTCACGAAGGTTAAGCTTTCGTGAACAATAGGGGAGAAATCCCGACGGGGTCTGGATCGTCCATCTGGGAGGACACGTGGTGGAGATTGCACGAGAGTCAGGATATTGGTCATCGGGAAATCAGAGTTCTCAAGGTTATGAGAACTGGGACTTTGAAAGTATCGAAATCCCGAGAGTCAATCTGAGCCGTCCGTTCACACGGGACAGGTGTCAGGGATCGGACGAAAGTTGCAGATTGGGAAATCGGAGTTCCTGAGGACAAGGAATTCAGGACATCGTAAGTCTCGAAACCCTGAGAGTCAATTAGGACTGTTCATCTGCAAGGACAGGTGGCAAAGGGCCATCAGAGTTTTGTTCATCGGAGAATCGGGGATTCCGGTGACAAGCGGTTTATGCATTGAGAATTCGTGACCCGCGATATCCCGACGGGAGTTTTGAACCATCCATTGGCGAGGATGTGTGGTGAGAGATCCCAGAGAGTCGAGGTTCAGCATATCAGAGTTTCCAGAGTCGTGAAACTCTTTCACAATGGAATCGCGATTCGCGATTTCCCGATACAATCAGGGTCGTCCATCTGAGGGACAGGTGGCAACCATCAAGAACCATCGGCGGTTGGCCCCATCAGAAAATTGAGAATTGGCGTATCGGGGATTTCATGGACACAAAACCCTTGCATTATGAAACCGTGATATGCGAATTCTCGACACTGTCATAGCCGTTGATCCAAGGGACGCGTGTTCGAGGATCTGAAAGAGTTCAGGGATTCGGCATTTTGAGTTTCCCGCATACGAAGGAATTACAACTGGAGAAGTCGCGAAATCCCAAAATGCGATGGGTCCCACAACCATAGCGTTTAAGTGAGGACAGGTGTCGGAAGGTTCAACCTTGTCGGGAGTTAATGACAGGTGGCATCGGAGATCGAAGGATTGGGGATCCTAAGGACGTAAGTTCTACACCTTTCAGTTTCGCGAGGTCCGAAATCCCGATAAGGGATAAGACTATGGTCACAATATGAGGTCGTGTGGATCATGAGCATAGCTTAAAAGGGATAATGCACTAGGAGCTCATCGGGGATCGGGGGATCGAAAATCCTAAGGACATGCACGCGTTAACACCACAAATGATGAAACCCTGAATCCCGATAGGATGATACAAAGCCGCGGTCATGGAGGCAGGTCATATAGACCAAGGTATATCCAGTAGGGGCTAGCCCATAGAGAGGGAGCTCATCGAAAAATCGGGGATCAGGAATCTGTGAGGACAAAGGTTCGTGACAGCGAAAGTCGCAAAACCCCGAATCCCGACAGGAATTAGGACTACGGTCACATAGGACAGGGTCACATGGACCAAAGAATAACCAAAAGGGGGTTAAATCTAGAAGGGAGCACATCGGCATCGGGCATAAGGAAACCCTGAAACCCGAAATTTATGTGGGGAATTTCATAGCTAGGAGCAGAGGGCCGTGAATTTATAAATACAAAAGAAATAAACTGAAAGAAAAACATTGAGATCTGTCCAGGACTAGAATTTCAAGAAAATCAGTTTTTTTTATCGCACTACAAAAAATAATAATAATAATAATATATAGGATATTACCTTTCAGTACCACAGCGTAAGGAAAGTTTATGTAATTTCTTAATACAAATAACCTAGCGTTCTTCATGAAGGTATTGAAACTGTGCACAACATGCAGACTGAATCGTACCTCTTACAATAGCTGAGGGCGAGCTCTGCAAAGTATACAGACAGGGGATTGGTTCCCAACATTTCAAGGAGACTGGACTCCAAGTCCTGGATCTTATCAATGACCACATCAATATGCTTGGTTTTTGCAAAACGAACTAGAGCATATACAACAATAACCAGCGCTGGTAGAGTGCTCAGAACAACCGTAAGGATGTGAGCCATAGCAAGGGAAATCCAGGAAACCTCTGAGTAGATCAGAGGAAGATCTGTGGTGGACAAAGACTGATGCAAAGAAAGTCCTAGCGGTTGAGAAAGTGAGACAGAGGAAGGACGCGTAAAGAGTCAAAAGGCTGACAGGTGTAGAATTTGGGGGTTAGATACAAGGAAGATTTAGAAAGCCAGACGAGCACGTGGAACCCATGTGTGCCCGAATTCTGGGTGTACATTTAAATTATTATTTTTATATATTTTAAATTGTTAAAGAATAATATAAAATAAATTAAATAATTTAGTATAAATCATTAAGGTCATGATAGTATAAATTAAAGAAAAGATTAATTTGGGTTAAATAA
>JZKD02S2206051.1:415249-425374 GCA_000966675.3 Picea glauca | reverse complement strand
CCCATTCCTTTTCCATTGTTTCTTCTCTCCCTCTCACCTCCCGACACCTGTTCCACTTACACTCCATGTCACCTCCACTATGGTTTTCGTTTACCCCCTGACCTATCACACCGCTCTGCCACCACATATCCTTTCCTCTTTCCACATCACCTTTACGCCTTTACACCTCATCTCCCAAATACTTATGCTCATGCATTCCCAGTCACTACCAACCGCACCCTGCCACATGGACATCATTCACTCGTTGTACCATGCGAGTTTGTGCGAAGAACCTCGCCAACTCACCATCATCTTCATCCACATCCACCTGCTAGTTTTCCCTGCAAATGTCCAACAAAGATACAGGTGACAAAAGATTAGAAGGCCCCGTCCTAATCCCGATGAAGAAGTTAATGAAAATGAGGGTGGTGGTTGAAACATCATCTCCCCCCATAAATGGAGAGATTGAAAGGAGTGGCCGTGGAAGAATACTGTCAACCCAAATTCCCCCTGTAAATGGATTTTCCTACAAGCGGTAGACTGATCTGAACTCACGTTTAACAGAGAGCTACATGCACAGTTTGATAGAGAAGACATAGGTGAACTGATCTGATCTTGCTTCTGATAGAAGACTGCATGCATAGTCTGACAGAAGACTGCATGCATAGTCCAATAGAGAAGACACAAACAAAAATCTTTGATTGTAGTGGCCAGGTCACACTCCTGGTAGTGGAGAATTGTTCTGAGTATAAATAGTAAGTCTTGATATTTTGTTATGGTCGTCAACTAGTTGAGAAGAGCTCCCTATTTTGTAATGTTTTTTATGCCAGAACTGTTCTCTAGTTATGTATCATATTTGAAACTTTCAGATTAATAGAAGTCAACCTCTTTTCATCTCTCTGTAAAAGATGTGTTAAAAAACTTGGGCATGGAGGATCCAGTTGAGGGTTGTTATTCTATTTCAATGCAAGTTTGATTACAGTAGTACCGTGACCATATTTAATCAGTTTATTGTGGTATCTTTTCCCTGTTACACTGAATGGCTTGGGCATGGAGGATCCAGTCGAGTTGTTGTAGTAGCATGATAATGTAGGTTTGATTATTATTCTACTGTGACTGTGTTGCTTGGACATATTTCAGTGTCTGAAGCTTGAGCTCAAGAGTGCTCTTGAGCCTGATTTTTTCTTCACAAAGCTACTTGAAGGCTTGATGCTCGTAGCATTCTTTTCACCTTTCTCACTAAGTCTTCCCTCTGCTCACACTTAAACTCAATTCACTGACTGAAGTTAATGTGGCCCTCACTTCCTTGTGCATTTCTTGTCCAGTTCTGTGTTGAACATCATCAATATAGTGAGTTTTGTCATTGACCTCCACTCCTATAAAACCAACATCCACCAAAAACTCTGATGGGTACTAGGCTTATCCTCCCACAATCTGAGGGTGTCTCTTAGTGCTAACAAAGATGTACAATGAGCAGATAGTAAAGCGTCACATGTGATTCTTACTTGCGACTCCAAAGAAATATGAAGGTGATTTTTCTAGCTGGTTCCATGATCCCCTTTGGGATCCAAGAGAGTGACATAAAGTAAATTGGAATAGATTCCAACACTGATTTGACTAATACTAGTATGCCTGCATGTGAAAGCCACCTATGGCTCCAAATATTTAATCTTTTTTCCAATTTTTTCAATAGCCACTTCCATTTTTCCTTCGTGTAGTCATTTGGTTTTAATAAGAAGCCCAGGTATTTCAAACCATCATCAAGTTTCTTTTCCTCAAAAGGAAAGTGTTTCCTAAAGGCAAGATTCTCTTCTTCAGTGAGCATATTGGTTTTGAGTGACAATTTTCCTTCACTAATTTCCATACCTGTTGCTTTTAAGAAAAGGTTTAGTATGTTTTTTAACGTTTTAGCATCTCATCTCAATCCCGTACTAAATATTAGCACATCATCCACAAAGTGAAAATGTGTAATTTGTAGAGTTTGTGAAACTTTGATTCCAGAGAAAGATCCTGATCTTTTTTCTTCAGAAATTGCTCTGCTAAGTCCTTCTGCGACTAAGAGAAAAAGAAGAGGAGAAAGAGGACAACCCTGCCTTAGGCCTCTTTCTGAATGTAAAAAAGGGTGAGGCGGAGCCATTAATAAGCACTACAAAATAATATGTTGTAAGACATATCATGATCCACTTGATGAAGAGTACTATAAAACCCAAGTTAGTTTGTAATAAGCTTAGATAGAGCCAACTTACTCTGTCATAGGCTTTGGAGAGACAAATTTTTAGCACTGCTCCCTTCAATTTCATGGATTTAATGTTGTGAATTCCTTCTTGAGCTATGCTTATTGCTTCATGAATTTTTCTTCCTTCCAAGAAACCAAACTGCTCACTCGAGATTATTTCTGAGAGTATACTTTTCACCCTTTCTATAATTTTTGAGACGATTTTGTAGATGCAACTACATAGGGAAATTGGTTGAAATTCATCCAAAGAACCCAGGTTGTCAGCTTTTGTAATTAAAGATATGAAGGTAGAGTTTAATCTTAGTGGTATTCGTTCTGTAACTATGGCATCCTCTACCAATTTTAGAAAATCCTGTCCCAGAAGATCATAAAAACCCATNGCCCAGGTATTTCAAACCGTCATCAAGTTTCTTTTCCTCAAAAGGAAAGTGTTTCCTAAAGGCAAGATTCTCTTCTTCAGTGAGCATATTGGTTTTGAGTGACAATTTTCCTTCATTAATTTCCATACCTGTTGCTTTTAAGAAAAGGTTTAGTATGTTTTTTAACGTTTTAGCATCTCATCTCAATCCCATACTAAATATTAGCACATCATCCACAAAGTGAAAATGTGTAATTTGTAGAGTTTGTGAAACTTTGATTCCAGAGAAAGATCCTGATCTTTTTGCTTCAGAAATTGCTCTGCTAAGTCCTTCTGCGACTAAGAGAAAAAGAAGAGGAGAAAGAGGACAACCCTACCTTAGGCCTCTTTCTGAATGTAAAAAAGGGTGAGGCAGAGCCATTAATAAGAACTACAAAATAATCTGTTGCAAGACATCTCATGATCCACTTGATGAAGAGTACTGTAAAACCCAAGTTAGTTTGTAATAAGCTTAGATAGAGCCAACTTACTCTGTCATAGGCTTTGGAGAGACAAATTTTTAGCACTGCGCCCTTCAATTTCATGGATTTAATGTTGTGAATTCCTTCTTGAGCTACGCTTATTGCTTCATGAATTTTTCTTCCTTCCAAGAAACCAAACTTCTCACTCGAGATTCTTTCTGAGAGTATACTTTTCACCCTTGCTATAATTTTTTAGACGATTTTGTAGATGCAACTACATAGGGAAATTGGTTGAAATTCATCCAAAGAAACCAGGTTGTCATCTTTTGGAATTAAATATATGAAGGTAGAGTTTAATCTTAGTGGTATTCGTTCTGTAACTATGGCATCCTCTACCAATTTTAGAAAATCCTGTCCCAGAAGATCATAAAAACCCATAAAGAACTCAATAGTCCAACCATATGGACCTTGGCTTTTTTCTTTTTGAAAAATTTGAAGGACTTCTTTTAGTTTTTCTTCTGAAATTTCTTCCATCAAAAATCTATTATCCTCTTCATCAACGAATCTTGGGAAGAGTTGGGCCATTCGAACAACTTCTTCTATTGAAGCTTGATTCTCTACACTGAAGAGTTCTTGAAAATGGTTTTTGCCTACTCTTGACATTCCCCCAAAAGAGGTCTCCATATTTCCTCACTGATCGCTCAGGTGCCAAATGGTATTATCACACCTCCTACCTTTAGCAAATTATTGAAATAACTTTGTGTTCTCATCTCCACTTGCCATCCAAGTAGCTATACTTTTCAGTCTCCATGATTCTTACTTGTCCATAATAAACTTATTCCTTCTTTCTTCTATTCTTAGTAGTGNATACTAAATATTAGCACATCATCCACAAAGTGAAAATGTGTAATTTGTAGAGTTTGTGAAACTTTGATTCCAGAGAAAGATCCTAATCTTTTTTCTTCAGAAATTGCTCTGTTGAGTCCTTCTACGACTAAGAGAAAACGAAGAGGAGAAAGAGGACAACCCTGCCTTAGGCCTCTTTCTGAATGGAAAAAAGGGTGAGGCGGAGCCATTAATAAGCACTACAAAATAATCTGTTGTGAGACATATCATGATCCACTTGATGAAGAGTACTGTAAAACCCAAGTTAGTTTGTAATAAGCGTAGATAGAGCCAACTTACTATGTCATAGGCTTTGGAGAGACAAATTTTTAGCACTGCACCCTTCAATTTCATGGATTTAATGTTGTGAATTCCTTCTTGAGCTACGCTTATTGCTTCATGAATTTTTCTTCCTTCCAAGAAACCAAACTGCTCACTCGAGATTCTTTCTGAGAGTATACTTTTCACCCTTGCTATAATTTTTGAGATGAATTTGTAGATGCAACTACGTAGGGAAATTGGTTGAAATTCATCCAAAGAAACCGGGTTGTTAGCTTTTGGAATTAAATATATGAAGGTAGAGTTTAATCTTAGTGGTATTCGTTCTGTAACTATGGTATCCTCTACCAATTTTAGAAAATCCTGTCCCAGAAGATCATAAAAACCCATAAAGAACTCAATAGTCCAACCATATGGACTTGGGCTTTTGTCTTTTTGAAAACTTTGAAGGACTTATTTTAGTTTTTCTTCTGAAATTTCTTCCATCAACAATCTATTATCCTCTTCATCAACGAATCTTGGTAAGAGTTGGGCCATTCGAACCACTTCTTCTATTGAAGCTTGATTCTCTACATTGAAGAGTTATTGAAAATGGTTTTTGCCTACTCTTGACATTCCCCCAAAAGAGGTCTCCATATTTCCTCCCTGATCTCTCAGGTGCCAAATGGTATTAGCACACCCCCTACCTTTAGCAAATGATTGGAATAACTTTGTTTTCTCATCTCCACTTGCCAGCCAAGTAGCTATACTTTTCAGTCTCCATGATTCTTACTTGTCCATAATAAACTTATTCCTTCTTTATTCTATTCTTAGTAGTGATATCTTCCTCAGGTGTTCCAAAACGCCCCCCATCTTCCTCATAAATTCTTTGTAGTTTATACTCAATTTATTTTAGCTCCTGATCTTCATTTTGTCTTTTCTGAAAAGCCCGGAGCTTTAATTTCGCTTTGATTATTTTTAGATTATCAACAAATTGAAAGGTTGTTGACTGATGGATTTCCTAAAGGAAGGGTATCCAATTTTCTTTAACAAGATCAATGAAAGATTCATCTGCTAGACAAGTCTTGTTAAATTTGAATGGGTTAGCTRGATTTTTTGGACCCTGTCTAAATTCAAAGAAAATYGRGTAATAGTCARAAATTCCCCCGGAACCAATCCACTGTTTCAATAACCATTGTTTTTCCAATAACGTGTCAACCATAAAAAAATGATCCATCCTTTTTGCTACTAGATCCTCCCCCACCATGTTGTTCCTCCAAGTTGGTTTGAGTCTAGTGGGTTTGATATCCACTAGTTTGCAAGCTGCAAGTTTTTGGGTAAAGTATCCTGCCAAAGGGTCTGCTCTTGCATGAATACCCCAAACTTTAGAGAGTCCCAAAGAAAAATTTAAATCTCCCCCTAAAATGACCGACTGATCTTTCAAGAAATACTTGTTAAAAAGANAACCATATGGACCTTGGCTTTTTTCTTTTTGAAAACTTTGAAGGACTTCTTTTAGTTTTTCTTCTGAAATTTCTTCCATCAAAAATCTATTATCCTCTTCATCAACGAATCTTGGGAAGAGTTGGGCCATTCGAACAACTTCTTCTATTGAAGCTTGATTCTCTACACTGAAGAGTTCTTGAAAATGGTTTTTGCCTACTCTTGACATTCCCCAAAAAGAGGTCTCCATATTTCCTCACTGATTGCTCAGGTGCCAAATGGTATTATCACACCTCCTACCTTTAGCAAATGATTGGAATAACTTTGTGTTCTCATCTCCACTTGCCAGCCAAGTAGCTATACTTTTCAGTCTCCATGATTCTTACTTGTCCATAATAAACTTATTCCTTCTTTCTTCTATTCTTAGTAGTGATATCTTCCTCAGGTATTCCAAAATGCCCCCCATATTCCTCATAAATTCTTTGTAGTTTATACTCAATTTATTTTAGCTCCTGATCTTCATTTTGTCTTTTCTGAAAAGCATGGATCTTTAATTTCGCTTTGATTATTTTTAGATTATCAACAAATTGAAAGGTTGTTGACTGATGGATTTCCTAAAGGAAGGGTATCCAATTTTCTTTAATGAGATCAATGAAAGATTCATCTGCTAGACAAGTCTTGTTAAATTTGAATGGGTTAGCTGGATTTTTTGGACCCTTTCTAAATTCAAAGAAAATTGGGTAATAGTCAAAAATTCTCCTGGAACCAATCCACTGTTTCAATAACCATTGTTTTTCCAATAACGTGTCAACCATAAAAAAACGATCCATCCTTTTTGCTACTAGATCCTCCCCCACCATGTTGTTCCTCCAAGTTGGTTTGAGTCTAGTGGGTTCGATATCCACTAGTTTGCAAGCTACAAGTTTTTGGGTAAATTATCCTGCCAAAGGGTCTTCTCTTGCATGAATACCCCAAACTTTAGAGAGTCCCAAAGAAAAATTTAAATCTCCCCCTAAAATGACCGACTGATCTTTCAAGAAATACTTGTTAAAAAGAGTGTCCCAGAAAGGACCTCTATTCTAATAGGGACCTTAAATGTTAATAATGTGAAGTTCTTCCCCTATCTCTGGACCATAAATAGTTATGCCTAGCTGTAATGTCTCCACTTTGGGACATCATTATTTTACAGAGTGTTATGATGACCAGAGTAGCCAGATGGAGGTTATAGCAAGTACAGGGGCTATTGAGGGGATTTTTTGGGTTCGACTTGCATTTCTCATATTATTTCATCATCATGATCCATTCCACACAACTTGGCTTTGGTTCTGTTGCATTTCGACGATTTTCATAATTTTGAGTTATTTTGGGCTATATGTTAATTAAATTCACTAAGGAGGTCATATTGGGCATAATACTTGGAGGAACCTCTTAGTGTAATAGGTCATTGGAATCTAGAGGAATAGAACTACACAATAAGATGATGAGAAGTGACTTTCAGTGGCCAGGGAAGCCACAAGGAGGGATAATCTACTTTTTAGAGGAAAAATGGTTAATTANAACCATATGGACCTTGGCTTTTTTCTTTTTGAAAACTTTGAAGGACTTCTTTTAGTTTTTCTTCTGAAATTTCTTCCATCAAAAATCTATTATCCTCTTCATCAACGAATCTTGGTAAGAGTTGGGCCATTCGAACAACTTCTTCTATTGAAGCTTGATTCTCTACACTGAAGAGTTCTTGAAAATGGTTTTTTCCTACTCTTGACATTCCCCCAAAAGAGGTCTCCATATTTCCTCATTGATCGCTCAGGTGCCAAATGGTATTATCACACCTCCTACCTTTAGGAAATGATTGGAATAACTTTGTGTTCTCATCTCCACTTGCCATCCAAGTAGCTATACTTTTCAGTCTCCATGATTCTTACTTGTCCATAATAAACTTATTCCTTCTTTCTTCTATTCTTAGTAGTGATATCTTCCTCAGGTGTTCCAAAATTCCCCCCATCTTCCTCATAAATTCTTTGTAGTTTATACTCAATTTATTTTAGCTCCTGATCTTCATTTTGTCTTTTCTGAAAAGCCTGGATCTTTAATTTCGCTTTGATTATTTTTAGATTATCAACAAATTGAAAGGTTGTTGACTGATGGATTTCCTAAAGGAATGGTATCCAATTTTCTTTAACAAGATCAATGAAAGATTCATCTGCTAGACAAGTCTTGTTAAATTTGAATGGGTTAGCTGAATTTTTTGGACCCTGTCTAAATTCAAAGAAAATTGGGTAATAGTCAAAAATTCCCCCGGAACCAATCCACTGTTTCAATAACCATTGTTTTTCCAATAAGGTGTCAACCATAAAAAAACGATCCATCCACTAGTTTGCAAGCTACAAGTTTTTGGGTAAAGTATCATGCCAAAGGGTCTGCTCTTGCATGAATACCCCAAACTTTAGAGAGTCCCAAAGAAAAATTTAAATCTCCCCCTAAAATGACCGACTGATCTTTCAAGAAATACTTGTTAAAAAGAGTGTCCCAGAAAGGACCTCTATTCTAATAGGGACCTTAAATGTTAATAATGTGAAGTTCTTCCCCTATCTCTGGACCATAAATAGTTATGCCTAGCTGTAATGTCTCCACTTTGGGACATCATTATATTACAGAGTGTTATGATGACCAGAGTAGCCAGATGGAGGTTATAGCGAGTACAGGGGCTATTGAGGGGATTTTTTGGGTTTGACTTGCATTTCTCATATTATTTCATCATCATGATCCATTCCACACAACTTGTCTTGGTTCTGTTGCATTCCGACGATTTTCGTAATTTTGAGTTATTTTGGGCTATATGTTAATTAAATTCACTAAGGAGGTCATATTGGGCATAATACTTGGAGGAACCTCTTAGTGTAATATCTCATTGGAATCTAGAGGAATAGAACTACACAATAAGATGATGAGAAGTGACTTTCAGTGGCCAGGGAAGCCACAAGGAGGGATAATCTACTTTTTAGAGGAAAAATGGTTAATTANTTGAAAGGTTGTTGACTGATGGATTTCCTAAAGGAAGGGTATCCAATTTTCTTTAACAAGATCAATGAAAGATTCATCTGCTAGACAAGTCTTGTTAAATTTGAATGGGTTAGCTAGATTTTTTGGACCCTGTCTAAATTCAAAGAAAATTGGGTAATAGTCAAAAATTCCCCCGGAACCAATCCACTGTTTCAATAACCATTGTTTTTCCAATAACGTGTCAACCATAAAAAAATGATCCATCCTTTTTGCTACTAGATCCTCCCCCACCATGTTGTTCCTCCAAGTTGGTTTGAGTCTAGTGGGTTTGATATCCACTAGTTTGCAAGCTGCAATTTTTTGGGTAAAGTATCCTGCCAAAGGGTCTGCTCTTGCATGAATACCCCAAACTTTAGAGAGTCCCAAAGAAAAATTTAAATCTCCCCCTAAAATGATCGACTGATCTTTCAAGAAATACTTGTTAAAAAGAGTGTCCCAGAAAGGACCTCTATTCTAATAGGGACCTTAAATGTTAATAATGTGAAGTTCTTCCCCTATCTCTGGACCATAAATAGTTATGCCTCGCTGTAATGTCTCCACTTTGGGACATCATTATATTATAGAGTGTTATGATGACCAGAGTAGCCAGATGGAGGTTATAGCAAGTACAGGGGCTATTGAGGGGATTTTTGGGGTTCGACTTGCATTTCTCATATTATTTCATCATCATGATCCATTCCACACAACTTGGCTTTGGTTCTGTTGCATTCCGACGATTTTCGTAATTTTGAGTTATTTTGGGTTATATGTTAATTAAATTCACTAAGGAGGTCATATTGGGCATAATACTTGGAGGAACCTCTTAGTGTAATAGCTCATTGGAACCTAGAGGAATATAACTACACAATAAGATGATGAGAAGTGACTTTCAGTGGCCAGGGAAGCCACAAGGAGGGATAATCTACTTTTTAGAGGAAAAATGGTTAATTAATTAATTAATAATTAAATAAAGTAAAAGTCACTTGGAGAGACAAGGTGAGCAGGGAGGATAAAAGAGAGACAGGGGCCTTTATTCTCTCATTATGTTGTTTATCATTTGATATTTGGCTTCTTGCTAGTGAGCCCATGCACTTGGGGGTTTTGAGGGTTTTGACTTAATAAACCCTAGAGATCAACTCGATGGTGAAATATCCCACCTATCATGATCCAATATTGGTCATGGAGGTGAAATATTCCTCCCTCACCATTCTACATCAGATCTACAAAGTTACAGAGGGATTCTACATCAGCCACAGGTTCAGAGAGAGAGATGGTTGCAACATTGAGGGTTTCCAGCAAGGGAGGCGCACTTGTGGAGCTAGTTCAGTTTGATTTGGTCAAGGAGAAGCCCTTTTGGAGAGATAATCTATTGGGTTATATTGGTAGAGGCCATAGTGATTTTATTGTATCATCTTGGAGGTGTTTTGATAGAGTATTGATTTATTGTGAGGATGGTAAGGTTTCTT
>JZKD02S2206051.1:402728-415239 GCA_000966675.3 Picea glauca | reverse complement strand
AGTATAGTTAATTAAATAATTAATTGTCTTAATGTGTATTAGTTAAGTAATGATTAACTATTAATAATATTATTTATTTATTTATTGTTTAATAAATGTCGATTAATTAATTAATCAATTATTTAACACATTCAAAGATTTGGGTAATGAATTAAATGGTTGAATAACTTTAAATTATTATAATAAGAATTTACGTATGCAAGAGGGGAATGAAGCATGGGGTGGAAGGATAAGGTAATAAAGGAATGGAATAAGGTAATAAAGGAATGAGATAAGGTAATAAAGGGGAGGATAAGGTAATTAATGGAGGATAGGGAGTTTGTGAATGGGGGGAGATATGACGGGGAAGAGTCCTACGAGAGATGATTATGAAAAAATTGGGAGGAGAGGACTGTATGCTGGCTGTTGGATATTTTATGGTTTTGGGAGTTTGGTCTTGGAGTTTTGGTGAACCATTGCAGGGGGCACCGGGTTGTTGGGGCTCGGGGGCCAGGATTCCTCATGGTATCCTAGAGCTAGGGAGTCGGACAAGCTACTCCTAGCTGGCTGGGTGGTTAGTTGGTTTGGGCAGGGTTTAGTCAAAGCAGCAGGCTAGGCAAAGCAACATAAAGGATAGCGGGATATTGGGATAACAACATCAGCCAGAGGTATCTATATTCTGTTATGTAATGGATCTATATTTTGTGATGTAATTTATTAGATTGTTGTTCATAAATTAATTTATGTTGTTTATATGATGATTAATGAATTACTTATGCATGGAAAGAAATTTTATGTGTAACTATATGAATTGTTTTAGGCTTAATTAAGTTTAGGTTCTTACATGGTTGGTATAACCCTGTGTTCTTCCTTTTTCCTTTTGTGTGCTGACAAATTCTGCATCTGTCCACAAACTTCTTAACATCTGTCCTCATCCCTGGCCAAAAATATGAGTCATTCAATTTTGAGAATGTCTTATCATGACCGAAGTGTCCGACCAATCCTCCACTGTGTTTTTCCTTCAGCAGATTCTCCCTCATGGAGCATTTTGGAATACATAATTGATTGGCCCTGAATAATAATCCATCCTGAATCATATACTCGGTCCATTGGCTTCTGTCCCTGAGAATTGGATTCTCATATGCCTCATAGGCTTCCTTAAAATCTAGGTCATCCCTATACATTTCTTTGAGGTTATCAAAACCCAAAGTCTTGACTCTGAATTCCTGCATAAGCAAACATTTCCTACTCAAAGAATCAACAACTTTGTTAGTAGTTCAAAAAATATGCTTAATCACAAAAGTAAAATTCTGCATGTATTCAACCCATTTAGCATGTTTTTGGTTCAACTTCTCCTGTTGAGTCACGAATTGTAAAGCATGATTATCACTGTACAAAATAAACTCCTTGGGAACCAAATAATGTCTCCATTTCTTAAGCGCTTGTATGACCGCATAGAATTCTTTGTCATATGTGGAGTATCTAAGCTTCGCTTCATTCATTTTTTCACTGAAGTACACGATCGACCTATCCTCTTGGATCAAGACTGCTCCAATTGCAAATCCACTCGTGTCACACCTGACCTGGAATGTCTTGTTGAAATCCAGAAAAGCCAGAATTGGTTGTTCAGTGATCCTCTTCTTCAGCAGATTGAAACTCTTCTTTGCTTCCTCTGTCCAGTGAAAAGATTTATGTCTTTTCTTCACCATATCCATCATTGGTGCGCTAATTCCACTGAAATTTCGGATGAATTTCCTGTAGAATCTAGCCAAACCATGAAAGCTTCGAACTTCAAATATGCTCTTCGGTGATGGCCAATTCTTAATCACATTTACCTTTTTTGGATCTATATTCAATTCATTTGCAGAGATAACAAAACCCAAATAAATGAGTTTTGTCCTCATAAATGACGACTCCTTCACATTAATCATCAATTTCTCTTGTTGTAATCTCCTCATTACTGCAGCTAAATTCTTTAAGTGTTCTGCTTCTGTCTTGCTGAAAATTAATATATCGTCAAGATATACAATGACAAATTTCCCGATGAAATCCTTCAAGACTTCATTCATCAATCTCATGAAAGTACTAGGCACATTCGTTAAGACAAATGGCATGACAAGCCATTCATACAGAGCTTCATTCGTCTTGAATGTTGCCTTCCATTCATCACCTTCTCTTATTTGAATCTAATGATACCCGCTTTTCAAATCAATCTTTGAAAAAAAAAATTCCCCACTCAAGAAATCCATCAAGTCGTCCATCCTTGGCAATGGAAATTTGTATCTGATGGTAATCTTATTGATTTCCCTTGATTATGTACACATCCTCCAGTCTCCATATTTCTTTGGGCTGAGCACTGTCGGAACAACGCATGGAATCAACCTTTCTTGAATCAATCCTTTGTCCATTAAGTCCTGGACCTGTCTCTTAACTTCTTCATTTTGCTGCGGCGTCAATATGTATGTTGCTTTGTTTGGTAAAATGGATCTAGGTATAAGATCTATGTGATGTCTTATACTCCTGATAGGTGGAAACGAACAAGGTAGTTCGTCCACTACTATATCAGCAAACTCTCCCAGCAACTTTTGGATTCCTTCTGGTAAATCATCCATTCTCATACTGGTCAAAACAATTTTGGGCTTCCTGACCACAATAAATTGTGTGTCTTCCTTCTTCTTAACCTCTTTAAGAATTTCCTTCCTACTCATGAGAAGTACAGTGTTTCTCATCTCTGTTTTCACTACTTTATCCTTAATTGGCAGCAACATGTGAGTCCTACCATTTTTCTCCAGGGTGTATGTGTTCTTTCTCCCATCATGAATCACATTCCTATCATATTTCCATGGTCTACCCAACAATATATGATGCACATCCATGGGAATGACATCACATAATATTTCATCCTTATATCCTCCTATTTTAAATTCAACTAAACATTGTTTAGTGACATTTACCTGATGTCCTTTTTGTATCCATGAAACTCTGTATGGGATTGGATGTAAAACAGTCTCCAGCTCCAGCTTCTCTACCATCTCTGTAGATACGATATTATCTATCCTTGCATACTCTGTAGATACGAGATTATCTGACCTTGCATACTCTGTCCTTAGCTTTGCAAGCAGTCTGAAAAAAACTGTTTCTTTGGGTTGGGTTCTCTGCCTCCTTCTCCGGCGTTAAGAGAACTTTCCTCATCATTAAATATCTTCCGCCCTCAGCATCTTCTGCCTCAAAATTCCACCCTTGAGCTTCGGAAATGTGAGTTTCACCACCATCTTTCTTCCTATCTGGACACTCATAGGATTTATGTCTGATTTTTCCACAGACAAAGCATTTCACTTCACCACCTCTATCTCTTCTTCTTCCTCTGGCTCGAGGAAAAGTGTTTCTATCAACATACTGCCTTCCTTGTGAGCTTCCCCCTCTCTCGGGTTGAGTTTGAGGTTTCTTCCCCTCTTCTTTAGATTTCTGAGTTCTGTCTTGGGCAATTGTTTTGCCTCTGGCTTGATTTCTACCTCAGCCTCTTTGACCTTGCTTCCGGCTCAACTTCTCTTCAGCTTTCAGAGACATATGATAAGAATCTTCCACATTCCGAAGGGTCATCATGCTCATCTCATCTTGAATGTCATATCACAAACCATTCATGTACCTAGCAACCTTTTCATCATCGCTTTCCCGATGACCTACTCTGATGTTTATCCTGTAGAATTCTTCAGTGTATTCCATTACTGAACCCAACTTCTGTCTCAAATTCTACATCCTCCGAAACAGAGTGATTTGATAATCCTTGGGTATAAATTTGGCTTTCATCTTTGCAACCATTCTATCCCAGCTTTTGATTTTCTTCTTGCCTTTGTACTGTCTGTCAGCCTGCAGTTCATCCCACCATAGTGCTGCATGCCCTTTAAGTCTAGTAATGGCATGTTTGACTTTCTTGTCTTCCTCGACATCCTCATAGTCAAAATATTTGTCTAGAGCTCTCATCTAGTCTAGAAGTTCTTCAACATCCAAGTTCCCCTCATACACTGGAATGTCCATTTTTTCTCTGGAACCTATCCTCACAACAACCTTGAATAGACATTCTTCAGCAGCATCTTTGGCTGCAACTTCTTCGTATTCAACCTCATTTTCACTTTCAACTTCGCTGATATCCCCAACGTCAACTGTGCACCTTTGTGTTGTCTCCATAGCATCAAGGCTAGAATGTAGTTCACACATTTCCCTTTCCCTTGTTGGATCGGGTAATTTCCTGTCTCTTCTTCTCGATGGCATGGCTGTAAGATTTCTCCCTTCTCTCTACTACAGAAAGAAAAGAATTTTTTCTATGCTTTGATACAAAATGATGCAGACCCTCTGAACCTCGGGCCAAGATCCGCACAGGATCATTCTAAATCTTTCCCTGAGTCTGATTGATTCTTTGATTTTCCCACAGGGAATACCTCACACACACGACGGTGTATTCCACAGGTCCTTATGAGTTATGCCTGTGTGAGAAAACACCAGGCACTAACTCTGCTCACTTGACCACAAATGTGTTCGCGACTTTTTGCGAAACAGGATTTTGGGTTTCGCAACTTTGCGAATTCTGTTGTCGAGTTTCTGTCTCTTCAACCCTCCGAAACCCGAAATTCTGAAATCCTTGGCTGCTTTCTCCTCCAAAGTTGTGTTACGTTTCAGGACTTCGGGATATCCAATGTAAAGGATCCCAACTCCTTGTCCTCAGAAATGCTGAAACACTGAACCCCGAAGTGTTCAACGAAGGCTGGCTCTCCAACAACTATGATCGAGACTTTTCCCGAAAGACAATTTTGGACTTCGTGACTTCGCGAATCCGGATGCAAGGTTCCTATCTCTCTAACCTCCGAAACCCAAAAAGTTCAATGAAGGTTGACTTCCCTTGTGTCACGAGTACACGCCACTTGTCTTCTTCATTATACTAAGTCTCCGATGTGGATCCTTGCCACCTGTCCACACTATTTTTTGGCTTTCGGGACTTGAACGAACCTCCGACAACCGTTCCTCTCCCACTTCAAAACCCCGAACTCCGAAATGGCACCTCCAACGGGATCAACAACTATAACCCTCCCTTGATCCGATGGCCTATGTTCCTTCAGGCTTTCGGGCACCAGGAGTTTGAAACTCTCGATCCCAAATCATTTTTCGCTCCGATCCCCGAATTCCTAAAATGAGAATTTGCTAGAAATCTGACGACTCTCGTTGGACTGGATCCAACGACCCCTAACTATCCTGAGCTTATCGTTGAAAAAGGAACTCATATTAACCTCCTCGCTCCTCTAGCAGATTCGATGACTCTCAGGTCTTCGGTACTTCTCTAGAAAGTGTTTCCCACCATTCGATTGCACCCTTGCTAATCCTCTTTGCATTTCGGGAAAGTGAGTGACCAAAGGTTTTGGCTTGCACTTCAACCTTACGAATCTTGAAATGCCGAAATGATATAACAACTCAAATGACCACGATCAATGGTCCTCATTGATTCTTAACACCAGAGTGGTGGGTTCATCCATCTCCTAACCACCTTGTATCTCCTCTGGATCCTATGGTCCTTGCAACTTCGTGATTTCTCCATGGAGAATTATGACCGCTTGATTCACTTCTCAATGACTTTTGCGAGATAAATCAATGTTCTCCCTTCTGAACTTAACTTCTGCGTGATGATTTTGCTCCCCATCTCCCTTTGAATACTTCAAAGGTGCTGACCCTCCTGAGATTTCAGTTGCAAACTCAAGTCTCAAAAGGACTCCTGCACACACTTCTTGTGACAATATTTCAAATAACTCCTGGTTATTTGATTCCTCGACTCTATGCACTGTCTGCAACAATATTCCTTCACCCTTCAACCTTAGTTGATAAGTTCTAAGGCCCCAACTAGCCTGCGCACACCTTGCACGACTCTGTTCTTCACCTGCACTTCTACTGGTATGAGAACAACATTATCCCTCCTGATCTTTCTGAGGTAAACTCAGAACCTTGTCAACGCACACCTTGCAGACGCTTCACTGCACTCCTTGCAGGAACTCTCTCAGGAAGAGAAATAATTGAAACTCATTCTTCTCCTCTCTCAGACTTCATACATTCAACATGAAATCAAATACACATCATAGCATCGAAACAAATGCATAACAGAGAAAATAAAACAACTGTAAGCATACCATTCAACAAATGTGAACAATAAACATCATAACACCATGAAATCCGAGTCAAAGCTTCATATATTAACTCAAGTGCTCCTGTACATGGGTTCTTCTCTACAAATCTCTGCGACAACTCAACAGCTTATGAAATCTCTTCTTCTGTTCTATGCTAATGATACAATGATACAAGGGTGAGGGTGTCTATATCCGTTTTCCCTCTTACGCTTCTAAAACTGTCTAATCTATTAACTCAAAGTTACCTACTTTCATTAATCAGACTTAATGTTTATTACATCCGACAAATGAGAGAAAATCACTCAAGATCTCTTTACAACATCTGGACATAAATGCAAGTACGCCTCCTAGCTATTACATTAATATCCGCTCATTTAAACTTTCAAAATATTTCAAAATGCGTGCTGGCGCTTTCCCAGCTGTCTTCCGCCTTTATTCTCGCTTGCCTAGCTTCTTACGATGCTCCTGCATCACTCTTTCCATTTTTCTTGTGCGATGTGCCCTTCAGGACACACTACGTGCTCCAAGGGTTCCACTCGCCTCTTTCCGTTTTTCTTGCGCGACATGCCCTTCAGGACACACTACGTGATCCAAGGGTGCCACTCGCCTCTTGACTGACTTGGTAGACATCAAAATCCTCTGGAGTCAATACTCCATCAGGTGATCTTGTGGGAGACTGAGGGCCTCTAAGGAATAAGTCCCCTGATTTATTGCACCCCCCTTATAATCATCATGAGCGACTATCGCAGTCTTCCCTCATGACATCGTGGGCCTTCCTGAACTAGGTAATCGTTAACCTACAGTTCGAGCCACGACGAGAGTTCTAGTAGGCTATGGTAGGGTTGCTGTCCACACCTCTCCCTCAACATCTCTAGTAGTCATGCGTGACCCCTCTACTCCACATGTGAGTTTTGTCAGCAAGCTATCATCAACCTGCATCATCAACGAATCATGTCAGAACTAATATCCATAATCATATCATCTAATCAGATGCACAAATTTCATATATACAAAAATCAAACCCCCAATAGTACACTCCACGACTCAATCTGGAGTCTAAGGGGTTTCATCGATGCCTCTGCATCCTTGAGGTCCAAAATCCTGCACACTCAGGAAAACCGAGTCAATAGCACCTGTCTATGTCAATACAACAAAATAACATGTCATCAATCCATAATGCCTCATAATCATAATCAAATTCCCAATATTATAATAATTCGGATCACTTTCAAGAAAGTGTCTTCAAAGAATAAGTGCGCTCAATGCGCGCAGGAGCGGGATGTTACATACACCCCCTCTTGGTCTAAACTCCATCCCGAAGTTTCACAGTATATAAGTGTCAAAATAATGTGTATCATAGTATCATAAGTCTATCTATCCAACAAAAATGGAAATTGTTGGCGCATATCATATGCATCCTCCGAGGTCGTTGAGTGCAGACTATTGTTGTCCCATTGGACCTTGACCTCATTTATTGTTCGATTCCATAGCTATTGAATGTGATGATCCAGGATGCAAATCGACTCAGCCATGAGCACACCCTCATCTGACACCTGCAAGGTGCTCAAGTCAAAACATGTGTAGGATCACTAATAAAAATGTCTCAATAGAGACGAAAAAGACATCATGCATACGCCTCAAGAATCAGGCAAGGCTAGTCATTAGGTCACGAGCCTCCCATTTCCACAATCTTGTAGGATCCCGCGAACCTAGGAGATAGTTTATCTCCTTTTCCAAACTTGATCGAACTCTTATGCGGTTTCAGCCGCAAAAATGCTTGTTTGCCACATCGTAACTATGGTCGACACAATGCACATTGACATAACTCTTCTGTCGATCCTGTGCTTCCTTGATCCTTTGTCTTATAGTTTTCATTTAATCTTCAATTCTTTTTTATTGGATCACTTCCGATCCCACCAGGACCCTATCCTCAAGCCGATCCCAAATCATAGGTGTCCGACATGGTCGCCCATAAAGGAACTCAAAAAGCACCATCTTAATGGTGCTTTGGTAACTGATGTTATAAGAGAATTCTACCAGTGGCAATAATTCTTCCCAACGCTTTTGTTGGTCCATCATGTACATGCGCAACATGTCTTCCAAGGTCTGGTTCGTTCGTTCAGTTTGCGCGTCCATCTTTGGGTGATGCAGAGTACTAAAGTTAAGTTGGGTTTCCAAGGCCTCCTGGAAACTAGTCCAAAATTGTCTAGTAAACACCGATCCTCGATCAAATATAATCCTCTTAGGTATGCCATGCAACCTCACAATCTCACTGATGAAAACTCTAGCTATGTCAGGTGCTTCATACGTCGTACGCACAGGAATAAAATGAACACTCTTCATCAGAGTGTCAACTACCATGAAAATCGAGTCGTGTCTCCTTGCCGTCAGTGGAAATCAAACAATAAAATCCATCGAAATGACCTCCCATTTCGATTCCAAAATAGTGTGTGGTTGTAGTAATCCTGCTAGATGTCTATGTTCAGCCTTTACCTGCTGACATTCTAGACATCTTGCCACATAGTTGACTATGTCTGCCTTCATTCCTTTCCAGAAGAATAAGGGTTTAAGGTCCTCCCTCATCTTCGTGACTCCTGGGTTGGCCATGTACACTACTCCATGAGCCTCGTTTAGGATCAATCTCCTCAACTCGTCGTTTGGTGGTACAAAAATCCAGTTTTTGAACCTTAATAATCCATCGTCGTCAAATGTAAATCCTTCAAATCTTGGTACCATCATTGTGTTTTGCCCGATAAAATCCTCGACCTCTTTGTACTAGTCATCGTCGCGTTGTAAAGCTAGAATATTTTCACGTAGATTCGTCTGAAGAGGCAACACCGAAAATATGCGTGGTCTCCGACTCAATGCATCTGCCACCCAGTTCACTGTTCCTTTTATGTAAGTAATCTCGAAGTCGTACTCTCTAAGCAATTATGACCAACGTCGTTGTCACGTGTTCAGGTCGCTTTGCGTAAAGATGTGCTGTAGTCCATAGTGGCCCATATTTAGTTCAAATTTTCGTTCAAAAAGGTAGTGTCTCCAAACCTTCAAGGCATATACAATGGCTAAAAACTCCAAATTGTGCATCACATAGTTCTCCTCATGCCTTCTCAGTTTTCTCGAGATGTAAGCGATCTCTCAACCGTCTTGCATCAAGACTCTACCTAAGCCTTCCTTGGATGCGTTAGTGCATACCAAGAAGTCCGTGTCTATGTCAGGGACCTTTAGTATCGGTGTTGTTTTCAACAACTCTTTAAGCCTCCTAAATGCTTCCGCGCATTTCTCGATCCAAACAAACTTCTTGTTCTTCTTCTGCAATTTTGTGATCGGATTTGCTATCTTCGAAAATCCCTCGATGAACCGTCGATAGTATCCTTCTAAATCCATGAAGCTATACACTTCCTTGAAATTTGTCGACACATTCCATTCCATAATATCCTCGACCTTTGCTGGATCCACTATGATATATTCATCGGAGATGACATGCCCTAAGTAGTGAATCCTCGATTGATAAAACGAGGATTTGGACAATTTCCCAAACAATTTGTGATATCGCAGAAAATATAGTACCAAGCATAAGTGCTCGTCATGCTCCTCCGTAGTTCAAGAGTAAATCAAAATACCGTCAATGAATACTTGGATGAACATGTCCAAGAGCTCGCGAAACACCCCGTTCATCAAACTCATAAATACCCCTAGGGAATTTGTTAGTCCAAACAGCAAAACCATAAATTCGTAATGTCCAAACCTCATCTTAAAGGCGGTCTTAGGGACGTCATCCTCCTTGATCCCTAACTGGTGATACCCTGATCTCAAATCGATATTTGAAAACACCATAGCACCCTTCATCTGATCAAACAAATCATCAATCCTCGACAACAGATATTGATTCTTGATCGTTGCCTTGTTCAATTGACGGTAGTCAATGCAGAGTCTCCACGACCAGTCCTTCTTTTGTATGAAAATAACAGGCGCACCCCATGGTGACACACTCGGATGTATAAGTCCCAGGTCCAACAACTCCTTGAGTTGCATTCTCAACTCCTGTAACTCCGGGGTCGACATTCGATAAGTCGTTCTTGCTATCAATTCAGTCCCCGGTTTCATGTCTATGGTAAATTCCAATTCCCTTTCCAGCGGCATCCCAGGTAACTCCTCCAGGAATATGTCCACAAACTCTCTCACCATAGGAAGGTGTTCTAGACCTTCTGCTACTCCCTTCTCATTTAATTCAAGGATCACATAAAACTTACATCCCTTGCACATTCTCTTCCATAGCTGCAAGGAAGAGATAAAACTCAGGGAAACTCCCTGGTTCTGACCTACAATCACGTGTTTTTGTCCCTCATTATCGACAAGCTCAACTGTTTCGTCTTACAGTTGAGTATCACCTCATGCGATTCTAACCAGTCCATACCGATCACGACATCATAAGATCCTAAGATCATGACGTATAGGTTGGCCCTGGTGACAAACTCTTCCAGGTTAATGGGACAACCCATAACCTTTCCTCTAACCTTATGTTTGGCTCCCGAAGCCATCTCTACAAAGCTAAACCCATCCTGTTCGACTTCCTTTACTCTAATCCTTTTTAGAGCTACCCCAAAAATGAAACTCTCCGTAGCACCGGATCTATCAAAACACTAAGGGCATGGTCAACGACAGTACCTGACATATTGAGCACAGTCGACTGGTGCTCTGCCTGGCGGTTATTCACCGCTGCATGAATCTGATGGGCCTTGCCCAAAACTCCCATGGTAGTGGGTCTGACGGATTCAGATGCTCCGACCCCTTCCTCTAGGCAATAATGATGGTAATGTGGCTCCCCACAATCCAACACACTTTCTTCAGTCCAGTATTCCGGGTACCCAAAGTAGAAGCCGAATTCTAACAATAAGGCCAAACTCAAGCTTCTTGCAACAAGGCAGCCACATGGTGGTCGAGTACAAGGCTTGAGTTCCAAAATGAGCCTTGTACTCGGGCACCGTGTGGCTTCCTTGTTGCAAGGCGTCGAATTCATTGAGTTGGTGCTCAAAGAATTCCTCAGAAAGATACCTCTCCTGGAACTGTTCATCGAATAGTTCCCATGACACATCGTCGACGACCATGTTCGAATGTGGCAGGAGCGTCTTCTGCCATAGAAGAGCGCTCCCCTTCAGTTGAAAGACCACCATGCAGACCTTCATGATGGAGGTCACAATCGCGAAGTGTGAAGAACAACGCCTTTCTCTACGACCGTGCCTTGATGACGCATTCGTCTGTGACACTCATGGACTTGAGAACTCAAATCTCTCAAGTTCTCAGTGGATGCTAATGGTACTAGCTAGGGCGTGCCGTGGACCCTCAGGGGTACAGGTGACCTGGCCTCATCTCAGTACCGATGGTGAATCAAGGCCTTTTGACATTAACTGGAAGGGCCTTGTGAGACCATCATCATCCCTTACAACAAGTGAATACAGCCCAAGGAATTTCTCTTCCCCTTGGGGGTTTGACTCCGAGGGTGCGGGAACTTTTGGAGGGGTCGCACCTCCTTCCATGACACCACGTTGCGAACCACTGAGGCGTCCTCTAAATGCGATCACTACACAGACACATTAAGGTTTTTAATTAACGCAAGCGTTAATACTCACAGGTTTACTACAGTTGAAAGCTTGACGATCCACAGTCGCAAGGTTGAACCCACTCTAATACCATATGTAACGACCCCTTCGTTACGACTACAAGCGAAGCAAAATGTGGAATTTTTTCTTTTTTTTTGTCTTTCGTCTCGATTGCCCTATCAACCGCTCAAACTATAATCATCTGCTCTCTCTTATGACGTGTCATAAGTCCATTATAAATGTGTTTTGTGTTTCGTCTCGATTGTCATGTCAACCACTCAACTTATAATCAGTTGTTCTCTTATGACGCGTCATAAGTCCATTTTAACATGTATATTACTTCAGACGTCACGATGATGTGAACAATGTTGTGATGGTTTCGTTCACTCAATAAGATATTAGGGATATTCAATATAATTAATTAACTATATGAATCTTTCACCTTTAAAAGTGAGTTTGATCTGTCATTCTTGTGTCATAAAAAAAAATGTCAAACAACAACGTTTCCACACAGAGTATCATAAGTTTGAAAAGATGATTCATTTGAAAATATTCAATTCACTCAAACTGAATTGCTATAGACCTGAATTGTTATAGGTGGTATATCTTTGGTTCAGATCAGAAGGCATCACTAAGCATCTACTAAAATACGACTAAGTATTACTTAAAAAAAATAGCCCTACTACTTATGTTTTTTCACTCCCATAGTTTCATGACAAGGAACCGTGAAGCTCTGTATCCCATTCCTGGAATATATATATATATATA
>JZKD02S2206051.1:341479-359910 GCA_000966675.3 Picea glauca | reverse complement strand
AAAGGACCCAAATGAGATTATCAGTCCAAAGGTATTCATATTTTTTATCTTTATATTACGAATCAAAGATGTGGAATTGTGAAAAAAGGAAACCTCCCTTGAAATTATATAGAATAAATTGATTAAATTAATTGACTGATTGTTGCAACACATCACATCATCACGTCATTACAGAAACATTTGGTCATATATAAGTTCTAGCATAGATCCATGTTATTTTGGATCTATCACACACTGAAAGGGATCAAATCCCCCGAGCTCATTTTTTTTCAATTTAGAAATGGTTTTCACCTCTAGGGAATCTATCTCTTAGCTAGAGTTAAGATTGATATTTCTCTCTCTCTCTCTCTCTCTCTCTCTATATATATATATATATATGGCTAAGTGCAAGCTAATGACGGTTTCTCATGACATGTTAGTGGCAATGCAAACATGTAAAAACATCAATATGTTAACTTGGAGGGATTATTGAAGGTACTTTTACAATGAATTTGAATTGGTTTTCTGAATATACAACTTTTATTCATAGAAATTGTGAATCACTGTGTCAAATTTGATTTTTCCTAACAATGGTATGTTATTTTTCCAAAAAATATAAGGTATATGTTTTTGTTCTTGCAGGTGTTGAGTACCTTAACGATGGAAATTTGATTCCAAAAACTTGTATACTTGTATAAAACCCATTGTTCTAGTGCGGTGTATTTTTTGGAAATTTATAATGTTAATTTTATATATTTTTTGAAATTATCAAACACAATACATCCTTCAAATTACAACGCCTTTTGTTTGTGTAGGATAAGAGGGTATTAACATGATCAAAATAATTTATTTTCTTTAATATCATAGATACAGGTATCCTCTAATGTGGCATATAACTCATTCTAGAAATGGTTAAGATGACAAAAAGTTATTGCGGAAATAAGAGAGGTATATATTGTAGGATTTCGATATATGCAAAGACAAAAATAGATTAAAATAGTAAACAATAATAATTCAAAAAAAAAAACTATACATTTGGAATATGCATAGTTGACTCTATCTATATATATAGTTTCGTTAACAACTAAATTGTTTATCCTATAGAAAAATAACGTTAAAGATAAATATATAGAGAGGTATTCACAAAAATGAAGGTTTTGATCAATTTGCAGACTGAACCACTAGGTTCTCACCCCGAACCTAAATTTGAGGAAACCATGTCAGTATACATGTTGTCAATCCCACAAAAAAAAATTGAATTCAAAATAATGCGCACACGTTCTTAAGAGAATGCACGTGCTCTAGGAAATCACACACATTCCTAATAGCACGCACGTGCTATAGTAACATGCACAAACTCCTAAAAGCATGCATGTGTCCTATACGAATTTTTTTATTTTTCATTCTCTCTCTCTCCTACATATACTCCTCTCTCCTACATCAACCCCCCCTGTATGTCTCCCTCTCACTCTCCCTCTCTACCCCCCTATMTRTMTCCCTTTCTCTCCCTTTCACACTCCTATACATGGTAATACCTAGACATCACAAGGCATTGAAAGAGCTATAGATAGACATTGCCTTGACATGCATCATACTCTCTCTCTCTCTCTTTGCCCCTCCCTCCCATATTACACCCCCCCTCTCTCTTCCATATCTCTCCCACCCTTTGTCTCTTTCCTCATTGTTAGTCTCAGTCTCAGTCTCTCTCCCTGCCCCTCTTTCTCTCTCTATTGCTCCTCTTCGTCTCCCTTTATATGCCCCCTTCCTCTCACTCTCTCTACCTACCCTTATGTGTCTCCCTCTCTACTTCCCTTCCTCTCAATATCCCTCTCTCTACCCTCCCTCTCTATCTCCCTCTCCCTCCCTATCACACACTCTCTCTACCCATCCTCTTTGTATTTCTCTCTCCCCCTCTCTCACACACACTCTCTCCCCTCATCCTCCTTCTCTCTCTAAGTTATTACATAATTCAATGAACCCCCATTGTTATCGGTGCACACTAATGATATGAATTTAAAATCAATTGGTATCATAGTTGATGATCTTAGAAAAATTCTACACACAATCAAGAATCAAACAACGAGACCATCCACAATTCTCAAGAAATTTTTTTTTTTTTTCGAGAAACCACCTTGAAAATCAATGCTCTCCTCATACTTTTCAGCATGCCCTTCTCAGAGCCCCCATTATCTCATATTTTGAGGTGTCCATACAGTCTTCTCTAGGATCTCCAACATATTTGTGCATCAGTTCACCACATCACATCAGTGTGTCATACTCAACATCATCTCCAACATATTAATTGTATCTACTTCGTGAATTTGATTTGTTCAAGAGTCCATCCTTGGACAAGGACTTCCTACAAGCCTTGGCCGTAGAACATAAGGTGTGTCCTCCCATATAATATCCTCAATTTTTATCTAGCCTGACCACTCGCAATATGTGTAACACCCTGTTTCCCCTAGTCTGTAAAAATAACTATATTGGCCAAGGACTATGGAAAACTCAAAGATGCAAATGTTTGATTTGAGGGACCTTTGTATAAAAGGTCAATGAATGTAAATAATGTTATGAATATGTGTTGCATGATTGCTGGGAGGGGGATGTGTTGAAAGATACCATGATAGCTAATGAACGGTGGTGGAAGGAACCTGGAATGGTGGCGTTAACTTCCACTGATCGAATACCATATTGGCCTTTACTGGCTCAAAGACCAAAGCGTCTCTCTGACCCTGGAATGAATTACTTGCTAGGATGGTAGGTGGGGAGGCTCCTCATGATTTAATTAGGGGATGGGGGTGAACCGCCCATCCATAGAAGCCCTCATACCTGACCATGGATGGGGGAATTCACGCCATACGCAACCTTGCAGAACAAGGCAAGAAAGGAAGTGTGGGGAAAGGGGAGAGAACATGCGATAGGGATTGCAGAAGAGAATATGGAAGTAAATTTGGAGAGACAGAGAGTCCCGAATAGTGGAGAAGGAGAGAAAAACCTTCATTCTGGACTTCCATTGAGATGGAAATAGGAGACTGAGTCTCCAAGCATCGTGGTCTAGCTCGGGGGTGGCTAGTGGTAAATCTGTCTAGATTCACTGAGCCTACGGTTGGGTGGAAACGAGCACTCCTCTCAACAGTCGTAACACGACTGGTGTTTTCTGATAAGCGTTATGTCTTGTATTTTGAAATGAATGCATGCTCATGTTTATATGCTCATGAGTGTTTTCTGTATGGAAGTGTTTTCTTGTGTTTTGATTTGGAAACAATGGATGCATGCTTATAATTATATGACCATAATCAGTCTAGGTATAGAATGAATAGGTTTAGGATATGAGTATGTGCCCTGGAGAACCACCCCATATACTTGGCTTGTGCTATGACCTGGATTAATTTCCTGAAGGCACTTCTCCCAGGACGTTTCCTCGCACTCCAAAGTCAGAGTGAGTCCCTTGAAAGGGATACCATGATAGAAAACCCACAAATTTTACTTTACCCCTACTGCAGAGTTTATAGCTCGACGATTTAGGAAGGATTTAGTCAGTTCACCAAGCCTAGGTATAATTTACCCAGGAACCCTCGGAAGGATCTGTCGGAGCTCCATTGCCCGTCGTCCTTAACCTTTGCATAGGCCAGAGGGTGGACTTGGCAACATCCTGAAAATCCTGAAGTACTCAGAACAGACCATCGACATAGGACACATGGCAGTCAGGTAGCATTTCACTAACCCATGACTTGGAATGGTCAAAGGGTAGGATTGCGCACTCACGATTCGTGGAATTGCGACATGATCGTGGTCATTGATCCAAGAGTGATCTAGACCATCAATTTAGTGGGAATATTTTTTGTCATTTCGGCATTTCAACAACTAGAAAACCATAGGGCGATAACCATCGTCTTCGCAAGTCGTGAAGTACCGGAGTGTGAAACTCCAAATCGGCTTAGTATGAATAGGTTTTGGCATTTCGACATTTCAGCACCGAAGAAACCATAGGGCGATAACCCTTGTCTTCACAAGTCGCGAAGTCCCATAGTGAGAAACTCTGAATAGACTTAGTATGAATAGGTTTCATCATTTCAGTGTTTCGGCACCCGAGAAACCATAGGGCGATAACCCTCGTCTTTGCAAGTCGCGAAGTCTTGGAGTGAGAAACTGCGAATCGGCTTAGGGTGAATAGGATTTCGGGTTTCGGGGTTTGAAGAGTTGAAAGACTTGACTCTCTTTCATTTCAAACTCCTGGTTACCGAAGTCCCGATATGTCTAAGAACATCGGATCATGGGAGAGATTCACAGTTGTCGATCTCAACGAAGGCGCAATTTCAGGTTTCAGGGTTTGAAGATTCGAAAGGCTTGACTCTCTTGCATTTCCAACTACTGGTTACCGAAGTCCCGATACAGCCAGGACCGTCAGATCAGGGGAGAGATTCACATTTGTCGATCTCAACGAAGGCACAATTTCAGGTTTTGGGGTTTGAAGAGTCGAAAGGCTCGACTCTCTTGCATTTCGAAATCCTGGTTACCAAAGTCCCGATACGGCCAAGACCGTCAGATCAGGGGAGAGATTCGCAGCCGTTGATATCAACAAAAGCGTGATTTCGGGTTTCAGGGTTTGAAGAGTCGAAAGACTTGATTCTCGGGCATCGCTGAGTCGCGAAATGAGAAAGGCACCTCTTGGCTTGGCCCAGGGTCATAACTGATGAGCACATGGAAGTGAAGCCCGTGCCTGGTACTTGAGTTGTACATGATGGGTTTTCAATGAAAGAACTGACATATTGGCTTAGGGAAAGTTTCAACAGGAAGAGCTAGCCTCGCTAGGACCTCATAGGAACTCGGGGATTCTGTCCCTCGAGAAGGAGAGAGAAAAAGGTGAAAAATCCATTATTCCATAGTGGGTGTGTTACAAATTGGTATCAGAGCATGGTTACAAAACTTGGCCTGCTTGGGCTCATGAATGAGTTGCGCAAAAACTCCATTCGAAGTACTCTTAAAAGGAGTAACCCTCTATATTAACCCCCTTAATAAAAAGTCGAAGTTAAGAATGAAAAATCCTATTGTGTGTATGCATGTGAAAAATATGAATTATGCACTGGTTATGAATGAATATAAATATTGACTAAAAACAAACATTTTTCTTTTGCACACAAGCCGATGATCAACCATGGGAAACTACAGATGCATAGAATGGTGACTCACCACGAGGTGGGGGAAGGCTCCTACAATAGAGATGAAGAGTCTAATGAAAGGAGGGCGGTAGGGACCCCTCCAGATCTAGCTGAGACTATGAGGAGCCTCATGGTCAAACTACAGAGATGCAAGGCCTACAACGAGAGGAAGATAAAAGATCAAGAGAAGAAAATGAAAATTAATGCAGTCTTACTACAGAGTTTATCCGACATACAAAGACAATTGTAGCATGAATCTGACACCAGTCACGCAGATCGATGATAGACAAAGAAAAGTTGAAGTCCACCTGAGATACAGAAACGTGGTCTTTTAAGTGGCCACACTGGGAAGAGCACCTCGAGAAAGGTCCACCCCGGAGATAAGGGACAAGCGTCGGACGATTCCTCTGGGAAGGAAGCTGGCGACTCGGAGGGATCTTCTAGCAGCAGAACTATTTCTTATTCCCAAAGAAAACGGAAGAAGTGAAAGCATTCCAAGAGTCATAATCTCGAAGAATTCAGGAAGGTCAAACCACCCTCTTTCGACGATGAAATAAAGAAGGGAGAGGAAGCAGAGGCCTGGCTGCTTGGGCTAAAGAAGTATTTCAGAGTCCATGACTTCTCAGAAAACTTGAAGGCCCAAGTAGCCACCTTTAACTTGAATGGAAAGGCTTCCATTTGGTGGGAAGACCTTAAGAATGTAAAAGGGATTCACGAAGAGGTCTTGTCTTGGGAACGGTTTGAGAAATAATTCAGGAAGAAGTATTTGTCGGAAAAATATTTCGACGAAAAGACTAAATAATTCTATGAAATCAAGCTGGGGAAACTCACCATAGAGAAATATGTCAGCAGATTCCTCGAGTTGCTGAGGTATGTACCGTATATAAAAGTAGAAAAGGAAAAGGTGCAATGATTCATCAGTGGACTACCTAAGGACTATCAGAACAGGATTGAGTTTGATGAGGTAAAGACCCCAGAAGACACTATCTGAAAGGCAAGATGTTGTCATGAACACCTTGGGCATCAGACAGAACCTCGCGAAGGCTGGAAGCAGAAGAATAGTTCAGGATTCTAGAAAAAAGGGGTTTAAATCCCCAAGATTTAAAAACTATAAAAATAACTCAAGGATGAGCTTCCTAGCCCGAAGTGTACACCAACAAAACTTCCCCTCCTTGGGAGGAAATAAACCTTCTAGATTTGGCCCAGGAAAGACTGATAATCCAAAGAGAAAACCTTTGAAATGTTGGGGTTGTGGGGAAGAACATCTAGTGAGGGACTGCCCACACCGACAACAGAATAACCGAAGAATTTACTGCGTTCAAGAAGATACCACTGTCAATGACGTGGCCAGAAGTGTTTCACAAATTTATGTAGCCTTGGATAATAACCAAGCTGACCACCAAGCTTCAGTGATGGAAATAGAAGGTATGATCACCAACCATCTAGTGTCTATTCTGATTGACCCTGGTTCAAATTTGATTTATATAGACCCTAAGGATGTTGATAAGTGTAAACTACAGCCACATAAACACACCAAGCCATGGTTGGTACAGTTAGCCACTGCCACCAAAATAAAGGTAGCGGAGGTCATACCAGCTTGCCAATTCTCTATGGGTGAATTCCCCACCCAAGCAACCCTTAAAATATTATCCTTAGGATCATATGACCTGTTGATTGGTATGGACTGGTAGCCACACATAAAGCCAGACTAGACTGTTACCATAAAACCTTAGAATGTGTAAGTGAAGAAGGAAGAAGGATAACCCTTCAAGGGATCCAAAAGCCTATCTCGGTGAGACAAATATCAGCTCTTCAAATGAGAAAGTATTGCATAAAGGGATGTCCACTATATGCGATACAGGTGTTGAAATCAATTGAAGGTGACAAACCAAGCCTTGAAGACCACCCCACACTAAGAGAATATAGATATGTATTTCTGGAAGAGGTATCAGGTCTACCTCCGAGAAGGGACATTGACTTCTCGATAGAACTTGCAAGAGGAGCGGTGCCAGTGTCTAGGAAACCCTACAGGATGATCACACCCGAGTTAGTTGAGCTTAAATTAAAATTAAGAGAAATGATGGACAAAGGCTATATCCGACCCAGCGTGTCTCCATGGGGAGCACCAGTCCTGTTTGTGAAAAATAAATACGGTACCCTTTGACTGTGCGTACATTATAGACAACTCAATAAGGTAACCATAAAGAACAAGAACCCCTTACCCAGGATCGATGACTTGTTCGATCAATTGGGAGGTTCTTTTATCTTCTCAAATATTGACTTGAGATCAATATACCATCAAGTCCGAATCAAGGGTGAAGACATCCACAAAACTGCCTCCAGGACAAGATATGATCACTATGAGTTTGTGGTAGTACCATTTGTATTAACCAATTCCCCTACCACTTTTATGTGCTTGATGAACAATGTTCTTAGCAAATTCCTAGACAAATGTGTACTGGTTTTTATTGAAGATATATTAATTTACTCCAAGAATAGAGAGGAACATGAGGAACATCTTAGTCTTGTACTTCAAGTGCTAAGAGAACATCAGCTCTATGCCAAATTCAGCAAGTGTGACTTTTTCCAGAAGCAAATACATTACTTGGGCCATGTCCTATCTAAAGAAGGAGTAGCACTAGACCCTGACAAGATCAGGTCTATCATGGAATGGCCTACCCCAAAGGACGTTTCAGATATCAGATCCTTTATGGGCTTAGAAGGATACTATAGGAGATTTATAAAAGGATTCTCCAAGATTGGGTGTCCAATCACTGCCCTCCATAAGAAGGGGGATAAATTCACGTGGACACAAAAATGTGAAGAAAGATTTCAAACCCTGAAACATCTACTGACCCACGCACCCATGTTGAAGATTGTTGATCCCGAAGCTGACTTCCTCGTGTGCACAAATGTCTGCAAGGAAGGGCTCAGAGGAGTCCTTATGCAAGGAGGAAGTGTGGTCTCCTATGAATCCCGAAAATTGAATGAGCACGAAGTCAACTATGTGACCCATGATCTAGAGTTGGTCGCCATAGTGCACACCTTAAAAATGTGGAGGCATTACCTCCTGGGAAGGAAATTTGTACTTATGACAGACCATTATGGATTGCGATATCTATTTGACCAACCAAAGCTCAATGTCAGACAATCTAGGTGGATGCCCCTCCTTAGCGAGTTTGATTTTGAAATCAAACATATTAAAGGAAAGGAAAATAAGGTGGCCGATGCCCTTAGTAGAAGTATGAAAACAATTCATTTGGCAGAGGTGAGCACCTGCGAGACGGATGTTAAGGAAAGAGTCAGGAATGCACAAGAAACAAACACATTCTTCCATACCATGACCTTGTACCTGGAGCAAGAACCCACAGGGATAAAGTATGAAGGCTACCAGATGATAGGAGGTCTGCTCACTTACAGAAACAGATTATATATTCCAGATTGTGATGACTTGAAGAGGTTCATAATGGATGAACTACATAAAATACCCTATACTGGTCATCTAGGATACCAGAAGATGATCACGACCACCAGGAGACAATTCTATTGGCCTGGATTGAAGAAGGACATAGCTGAGTACTTAGCCAAATGAATAGAATGCTAACAGGTTAAAGTAGAACACCGACACCCAGCAAGATTATTACAACCTCTACCGATCCCAGAATGGAAATGGGAAACCATCTCCATGGATTTCATCACCGGATTACCAACCTCGACAAAACATAATGACGCCATCATGGTAGTGGTGGATAAATTGAGCAAGTCCTCTCATTTTATCCCCGTCAAGTCGAATTGCAAGGAAATAGACATCGCCAACATATTCATGAAGGAGATATTCAGACTACATGGTATGCCTAAGGAGACCGTGTCTGACAGAGACACAAAATTTACTTCCAACTTTTGGAAATCCTTGATGGTTGGTCTGGAGACCAAGTTACTATTTAGCACAGCCTATCATCCTCAAACCGATGGACAGACAGAAAGAGTGAACCAAATATTAGAAGACATGCTAAGGATGCATGTAATGCATCAACCCAAAAAGTGGGAAGATTACCTGCCACTGGTGGAATTCACCTACAACAACGGCTACCAAGAATCCCTGAAGACAAGTCCTTTAGAAGTCCTCTACGGTAGGCCGTGCAACACTCCAGTTAGTTGGAGTAATCATGTAAACAGAGTTACTATTGGACCTGACATATTGAAATAAATGGAATGACAAGTGATTCAAATAAAACAAAATCTAAAGGTCGCTCAGAACCGACAGAAAAGTTACGCCGACCAAAAGAGAACTCCAAGAGAGTTCAAGGAGGGAGACCACGTATATCTCAGAGTTAGGCCCAAGAATATTTCCCTGAAGATGGGAGCTTGTGCCAAGTTGGCAACTTGGTATTGTGGACCCTTTGAAGTTCTAGATAGAGTAGGACCTATAGCCTTTAGGCTAGCACTTCCTCCCACAGTAAAAGCACATAATGTTTTCCATGTTTCATTATTGAAGAAATATGTACACAATTCTAATCATGTAATTGACTGGTCTATGATCCAAGTGGAACCGAAGGGAGAATTCATGCCAGAACCTCAATGCATACTGGACAGAAAGGAAACCCCACTCAGGAACCAAACCATTTCACAGGTCAAGGTGCAGTGAAAACATTTTGGCCCAGATGAGGCTATGTGGGAAATGGAAGATGCCATGAAACAGGCATATCTGATTTTGTTTACTTCTGTACATACACATCCTATTGATATATAGAACATCGAGGATGATGCTCCTTTAAGGGGAAGGGAATTGTAACACCCTGTTTCCCCCAATCTGTAAAAATAACTATATTGGCCAAGGACTATGGAAAACTCAAAGATGTGAATGTTTGATTTGAGGGACCTTTGTATTAAAGGTCGATGAATGTAAATAATGTTATGAATATGTGTTGCATGATTTCTGGGAGGGGGATGTGATGAAAGAGACCATGATAGCTAATGAAAGGTGGTGGAAGGAACCTGGAATGGTGGCATTAACTTCCACTGATCCAATTCCGTATTGGTCTTTAATGGCTCAAAGACCAAGGAGGCTCTCTGAACCTGAAATGAATTACTCGCCAGGATGGTAGGTGGGGAGGCTCCACATGCGTTAATGAGGGGATGGGGGTGAACCTCCCATCCATAGAAGCCCTCAGACCTGACCACGGACAGGGGAATTCACGCCACACACAACCTTGCAGAACAAGGCAAGAAAGGAAGTGTGGGGAAAGGGTAGAGGACACGCGACAGGGATCTCATAAGAGAAGACGGAAGGAACTCTGGAGAGACAGAGAGTCCCAAACAGTGGAGAGGGAGAGAAAAACCTTCGTTCTGGACTTCCGTTGAGCTGGAAATAGGAGATTGAATCTCCAAGCATCGTGGTCTAGCTCGAGGGTGGTTAGTGGTAAATCCGTCTGGATTCACTGAGCCTACGGTTGGGTGGAAACGAGCACCCCTATTAGCAGTCACAACACGACTGGTGTTTTTTGATAAGTGTTATGTCTTTTATTTTGAACTGAATGCATGCTCATGTTTATACGCTCATGAATGTTTTTTGTATGGAAGTGTTTTCCTGTGTTTTGATTTGGAAACAATGGATGCATGCTTATACTTATATGACCATAATCGGCCTAGGTATATAATGAATAGGTTCAGGATACGAGTCTGTTCCCTAGAGAACTGCCCCATCTACTTGGCTCGCGCTATTCCCTGGCTTAATTTCCCGAAGGAACTTCTCCCGGGAAGTTTCCTTTCACTCCAGAGTTGGAGTGAATCCCTTGAAAGGGATACCATGATAGAAAACCCTCGAATTTTAATTTACCCCTACCACAGAGTTTATAGCTTGGTGATTTAGGAAGGCTTTAGTCAGGTCACCAAGCCTAGGGATAATTTACCCAGGAACCCTCGAAAGGATCTGTCGGAGCTCTATTGCCCGTCTTCCTTAACCTTTGCATAGGCTAGAGGGTGTACTTGGCAACGTCCTAAAAGTCATGAAGTACTCAGAACTGCCCATCGACATAGGACATGTGGCAGTCGGGTAGCATTTCGATGACCCGCGACTTGGAATGGTCAAAGGGTAGGATTGCGCGAACTCACGATTCACGGAATCGCGACGTGATCGTGGTTGTTGATCCAGGAGTGATCTGGACCATTAGTTTAGCAGGAATAGTTTTCGGCATTTCGACGTTTCGACACCCGGGAAACCATAGGGAAATAACCCTTGTCTTCACAAGTCATGAAGTCTCGTAGTGTGAAACTCCGAATCGTCTTAGTATGAATAGGTTTCAGCATTTCTGCATTTTGGCACCCGGGAAACCATAGGGTGATAACCCTCGTCTTCGCAAGTCGCAAAGTCTGGGAGTGCGAAACTATGAATTGGATTAGTATGAATAGGTTTTGGCATTTCGGTGTTTCAGCACCTGGGAAACCATAGGGCGATAAACCTCGTCTTCAGAAGTCATGAAATCCTGGAGTGTGAAACTCTGAATCAACTTAGTGTGAATAGGATTTTGGGTTTCGGGGTTTGAAGAGTCGAAAGCCTCGACTCTCATTCATTTCGAACTCCCGGTTATTGAAGTCTCGATATGGCCAGGACCATCAGATCAGGGGAGAGATGCGTAGCCATCGATCTCAACGAAGGCGCGATTTCGAGTTTCAGGGTTTGAAGAGTCAAAAGGATCGACTCTCTTGCATTTCGAACTCTCAGTTATGGAAGTCCCGATATGGCCAGGACCATCGGATCAGGGGAGAGATTCACATCCGTCGAACTCAACGAAGGCGCGATTTCAGGTTTCAGGGTTTGAAGAGTCGAAAGGATCGAATCTCTTTCATTTTGAACTCCCGGTTACCAAATTCCTGATACAGTTAGGACCGTCGGATCAGGGGAGAGATTCACAGCCGTCGATCTCAACGAAGGCGTGATTTCAGGTTTCATGGTTTGAGGAGTCAAAAGACTTGACTCTTGGGCATCACTGAGTCATGAAATGCAAAAGGCACCTCTTGGCTTGGCCCGTGGTCATAACTGATGATCACATGGAGGTGAAGCCCGCACTTGGTACTTGAGTTGTACACGGGGGGTTTTCAATGAAAGAACCGATGAATTGGCTTAGGGAAAGTTCCGATAGGAAGAGCTACCCTGCGTTAGGACCTCATAGGAACTCGAGGATTCTATCCCTCGAGAAGAAGGAGAGAGAAAAAGGTGAAAAATCCATTATGCCGTAGTGGGTGTGTTACAATATGTCTCAGTATCCAATTTCATTTCCTTTCTCCACCACTTCCAAAAATGCATCCTGGTGCACTTTTCACAAGAATAATCCCCACACCTCTATTGATTGTCGCACACTTAAAAATTTGTGCACCATAAGAATTTAGTGAATGAAGTTGCTCCACCAGATCTCCTTGAATAGCCTAAAATTGTATATATTTTTAACCCATCCGAACCTAACCCCTCACCCATATTAATGACATCGTCAAACCTACGTACCACCAATGTCCCCTTATTCATGCATAACTATAAAATTAAGCATGCGTTGGCCACCCTCAGACTGGACAATGGAAACCAAAAGAATCTTATGTCACATGATTTAGTCCAGTGATTGTAACTCCCTACCACTCCACATCTAGATATGTATCAACTTGGTTGGGTATAAAAGGGAATCCCTTGTATTAGTGTAACATGATATTGTACCATCACCTTTGTTATTGTCCCTTTCCATGATACAATAGTTTGCAGTGTGGCACCCCTCAATTGTGCATATTGTTTCTAGGCCTCCCTTACCAAAAAGATCGACATATTGTGTATCATGTTAAGTCTCATTAGTACCATCTCCAACATGAGGGGCACACCTATGTTCTCACCTTTTATGCTCCGAAGGCCACCCCACATTTATTCGTGTTTTGTGCACCCTGTTGATATAAATAACCTCACCAATCTATCCCCTCCTAAAATAATGCCTCTCCTCCATGAGTTCGTAAATGTTTTTAATCCACCCACTGACCTACCCCCATCTCGATCCATTGAGAACAACATTTGCCTCATTATTGGTGCCCCTTTTCCAAATGCACCATCATATCACCTTTCCCCCCATGAGTCTATAGAAATTGAATGCAAAATTAACCAATTGTTACAATATGGACATATTCAACCCTCCTCCTCCCCTGTGCCTCTCCTGCATTTTTTATTCGCAAAACTGAGACCAATGAGTGGTGTTTAGTCACTGATTATTGAGACCTTAAGAAATCCAACATTAAAATCGCTTTACATTACCTGAGATCGAGGATTTTTTGGACCACTTACAAGGAGCCTCCTTCTTCACTAAGATGTATTTGACCACCAAACATCGTCAAGTGCACATGCAGCCCACTGAAATCTATAAAACAATGGTCAAGGCCAATTTTGGTCTTTACGAATGGTTGGTCATACCATTTAGACTAACCAATGCACCAACAATGTTCATGTTGTTAATAAATGACATATTTTTCCCTCATTTGGGTAGGTTTGTAGTGATTTATATTGATGACATATTGATTTTCTGCAGGTCTCAAGAAGAACAACTTAAGCATGTCCACTGTTTTCTTGAATTTTTGCGTGAATGCCAATTTCAGGTCAAGGAAAATAAATCTTTGTAAAAATCTCAATCGAAAATCTAGGATTTATTTTGGATAGAGAAAGGGTGCACCCAAATCCATCTCACATCCAAGTATTAGATAATTGGAAATTTCCCTCCAAAGCGCATATGCTAAAGCATTTTATGGGAAACATCAATTTTTATAGGAAGTTTGTATCCTATTTGTCACAGTTGGTTCATCATTTACATCAATTATCTAATCAAGCTAAGTTTCAGTGGGATGCAAAAGCACAATGCCATTTTGAGAGGTTAAAGCAAGCATTATGTTTTGCACCATGTCTTAGGTTACCAGACTTAGAGCATCCCTTCAAGATTGATATGAATGCCTCTCAATTTTCCATTGGAGTTGTACTTAAATATGGATACCCCTAGTGGCCTACCGTTCAGAGACACTGGCAACAACAAATATTCATTACAACACATATGATAATGAATTCTATAGTTTAGTGAAAACATTGAAGTTGTGGCGGCACTATATTCTAGGTCTATTCTGCACATTGACCATCATCCTCTCATTTTTCTTAATTCTCAGAGTAATATTCAAAAACAACACCATTTGAAATGGGCCACATACATTCAATAATTTCACTTGGTTATTAATTATAAAAAAGGAGTCACTAACAAACTAGAAGATTTGTTGAGTCAACCACCAATTCATGTCATGCACATTTTATAGGTTTGATGTGAAACATAAGATGCATGGAAGGAATTGTATGCAACATACATGTGCTTTAGGGAAATTTGGAAAGTGCTACAACAACCCATAGTTATTAACCAAATTCCCTTCCTTGAATACACAATCCGTGAAGGTTGGTTGTACAAAATGAACCAGTTGCGCATTCCCTAATCATAGGATCTCTTTATTCTTGTCAGGAAGGCACAAGCCTCTTCGTGTGGAGGCCAATTTAAGACAACTAATAACATTTATAAATTACAACTTCTACTGCTTAACTTTGTTGAAACAAGTCTAGAAATTCATCAAGGATTTCTCCCTTTGTTCCCTATGTAAGCCATCTAACTGTAAGCATGGTATTTACCATCCATTTCCCATCCCATCCCTTCCATGGGAATCCATTCCCATGGATTTTTGAGTGGTTTTCTAACCACTCTCCGCAAGCATGATGCAATTTGGTTTGTTGTCTATCATTTTTATAAGATGACACTCTTCATCCCATTCCATAAAACCACTTCTAATACGTAGAATGTCGATCTCTTCTTCCTCCATTTTTAGCCACACTTTGTACTTTTCATTAGTATCATATATGAGCAGGACTCTCACTTCCTTAGCACTTTCTAGCACACTCTTTGGTAACTATTGGGTTGCCATATTTGGTTCTCCACTACTTTCCACCCCTACACCAATGGGAAAACTAAGGTGGTCAATCATACTGTAGTTCATTCTCTTCATAATTATTTTTCCAAAAACAAATAGTAGGATTCCTGTTTTCATATTATCCAGCATAGCTACAACCAAGGCACCCACTCTTCCAAAGGTTTCTTGCCATTCAAGGTGTGTATTAGTTTTCATCCCTTGGTGCCTTCAAATATGCCTCTGAATACCACTCCATCAGACTCTACACATAAACAATATGGAAAACAAGCAACACAATGTTTCCTTTATAATATAATCTAGCACCATAGTTAGGTTTCAATTGCTTTGAAATTTTCCCAAGAATGTGCCAAATAGTGCCATGATAAGCAATGCACCCCCTTGTCATTCCAACCGAGAGATCGTGTCTGGATCCTCTTGGATAAACAATGGATCAAAGTTTGTCATCATAAATTTAATTTTTTCAAATATTGTCCATACATAATGTTAGAATGCATATCGAGCAGACTTGTCATCACAACTAGGCATACATGATGTGTTAAATGTGAGCACAACTAGGCATACTACTAGCCTCCTCTTCTTGAAGAAGTATTTAAAGTTCAACACCCATTCGAAAACATCCATGATTTTCAATCTCCTCTACTTGTCAATCAAATTATGGATTCACAAACCAAGTCCACACGTTAGTAGTAGTATATTTCATATATGTTCGGCAAAAAGGTCTAACTTCCCACTCAAGCCAAGTGGTTTCCCACTCAAACAATGCATTGTAAGTTTTGACACTTGTTTTCGGAAGCAAGGACTCTTCCAGAAATAAATGTAAATGTGTTGAACCTACACAGAATAGATCTAGCTAGAAAATACTACACACATTTGCATAGAGAAATTGAGAAATAAGAATAAGGAGAGAAAGAATGGAAGAATTCTCATTAACCGTTAAGAATAATGAATAATTTATACATAATATACTATGTATAACTCAATGAATGTGCAATGGAGGAGAACCAACGTGCCATAGTAGTGGTCTAGAGTGATATGGACACACACCAATAGTTACGAGAGTGAACTGCCACCTAGTCTAGTCTCTCAGGCAGTTACGAGAGTGAACTGCCACCTAGCTGAGTTAACTAGTCAACTAGTCTTCAGTTAACTGACTGAACAAAGAGTAGTGAGGAGTATATCAAGGAATCAAGGGTAATGCACTAGTATGGTGATGATCCCAAGGCAATTGCGCATTATCATGGTGATGATCCCAATGGTGCATGGTGACAAAACCAATGCAACATCTAAACTCAACTCAACTAGTCAAACTGAAGTGTCAACTGAAAGAGAATATTCTCCAGGTGAAATATTCTCCCCTAAAATATAGGAGACTGGAAAATGACTAATTATGACTAATAAACAAGGAAAAACCTTAGGAAAAATAAATCCAAGGTGTGTGTGAAGTAACTCCAACACTAAAGAGGGACGAATTGGGCTTCCAGGAAGGGCACACCCCCTTCCTTTACCACTCAACATGACGACACCTAGTTTATATTTTAATCAATCCCTCAATATATTTTTACAAGTCAGTATGTCAATTAGTTGTGGGTGAAATCATGAACATGGGTGTCTACTTTTCTTGTTTTATGAGGAAAAAAACTATATTTTCACAAGTTCTTCAACTTCCGGCATACAAAAGTATTTTATTTATTTAGAATTTCACTTTACAGTAAAAAACAAACTCGCGAAGAATTTTGTTATCTTTCCACTGACTATTCAAAAGAAAATAATTATTGATATTTGATATGTCAATTTGACATTTGTTTAACAATATGTTCCTTAAACATAAAAGGAGTGATAATGAGTTATTTCCCCCCCAACAATGTATCTATTCTTAAACTTTTCTTTTTAACAAATGAAATATACTGCAACAATCTACAGAGACTCTATTTTATTATGACTATAACTTTGAATATAACGGATGAATATTATAATTTCTAGAATTTTTTGAATTTGACCAAGCTAAAAACATTGCATATTTTAAACACATGTTTCCCCCCACCTTGTATCTATATTAATTTGTACTTAAAAGTAAAATCTAAAAATATCCCTTTGAAAAGAACCGTTTAAGGATTATGAATATATAATTTTCTAAATTTTTCATTGTGTATTTTTAGAGATACAGATATTTCATTTCACTAAATCATGATGTCAGCAGGAAATATTATGCAGTGATTTAAAAAAAAAATTAAAAAAAATTATATAAAAATAATGAAAATGAAAACAAATTATAGGAATTGAAAGTAGATTCAATTTTCAAATGTTGGTATCATTTTCGAAACCAAATTCTGAGTATTTGCAGGAGTCCGCAACCTCCAAAGTTCAGGTAAGCTAGAGGGAATTCTTTGGTTCCTGCAAATAGTCCCGTTTGCTAGTTTTTTGCAGAAATAATCTTTCGGTTGAAAAAAATTTCTTTCGGTTGAGAAAAAATTATTTTGGCCGAAAAACATAATTCTAACAGAATCCGTTAAAATTAAATGGTTTCCTATCTTTTCGACTGAAAAAAACTTTTTTTGCCCGAAAGATGGGTGAGAGAATTCCGTCAGCCAGAAACAATGAAAATACACGTCATATTGTTTCATTTCATGCCAAATCATATAAATATGCTTTCGGACGAACACATTTAACACAATTCATCGCTTGTTTCATGGTTTTCTAGAGCACCTAAACAAAGTTTCGAATCATCTTTTTCATTTTTGTTGAACAAGGTAATTGATGTTTGTTCAAATTTTTATTGGAATAATAATTTATATATTGAAAGCTAAATGTTGAGCATTTTTTAAAGGTGAAGCCTTTGTTGAACATAAAATTATTTATATTATTTTTTAATAATTTTTGTGACAATGAAGTTTTTCTGAGACTATTATGAAATGTCGATTTTGTTAAAAACTTTTACAGATAACTATACTCATGGGAAACAAAACTTTGAGCAAGAGAAAATTTGATGACACTCGAAATGAAACTCACCATAACGATCAAAAGAAAGAGAATTATTGGAGAAATAAATGAGAAAGTGCAAATATTGATGAAATAAATGATGATAATGTAAATATAGATTTCAACAAGAAGTCCAACCAGGTATGCATGCACATATTGTCTATATTAAAAGTATAGAATTCAAATTTAAAATATTGTTTAATATAATTGATTGTAACGATTTGATGTTTTCCAAAAAACATAAATAGATTTTTCTTATAATGTCGATGAAGACGTTGAAACTGAAATTGAAGAAGAAGATGAATCACCTATAGGTATATACATAACTTTAGATAATACAAG
>JZKD02S2206051.1:323863-333936 GCA_000966675.3 Picea glauca | reverse complement strand
TTACACCACCAAATACATAGGTTCCACATCCATTTTAGGATGATAACAAAAACTAAGACATTTAAATCCAAAATTATGGACTCTAAGCTATCGCTTTAAGATAGATCACTTCATACCTGCAATTCATATTTGCAAAAGAAAACATTCGTCGAATTCAAAATTTAAAAATTTACAATAAAATATATGTACAGATTTAAAATAAAATGTACAAATGTACCATTTTAGACAAATAAAACAATTTGTGATTAAAACAAAATTGACATACATACCAAAAGAGTTAAGTCTCATCCTCCAACATACTTCTTTCCACCAAAAATAATGTAAACATATTTTTCACCAAATATAATGTAAGCATCTATAACAATAAAAAACAATAAAAAAAACAAATAAAACATATTAGCATATATACTTTAACTAAATATTAAATAAACGATAAGAAATAATAACATACCCAACCAGAGTTGCACAGGTTTAAGATTATCCCTCTCTTTTTATTACACTTTTTTGACACTTTTTTTAAACCAAACTTCCATCACAAAACTTCAAAACTTCCAAAATAGTTACTCTCCACATTAAGCATACATGATCTAAACAATGTAAAATCTTATCTAAAATCTTAAAAAAATTTAAAGAGAAAAATTGTGTTCTTGGTAACCAATTTTTGTGTTCAGAGTTAGATAATACTTTGAAAATAAATATAGTTGTGTATGCAAAACGTTCACAAATCTCCGTATTAAGTCATTCTTCCAATAAAGTACTTATCTTCTTGTGGATAAAGTCTCATATCCTTTAGGTGAAATTATCATGTCAAGTGATCTTATTTACTCGCAATAAAATACTTATCTCCTTAGCAGTAAAATACTTCTCTCCTCTTTTGTAGTGGAATATATGTTCTCATATAATCAAATTCTCTCAAATGCCCTTTCAAATTAAATGACTCATAAATATCCATATTAAGCCATTCTTCCAAGAAATTACTTATATCCATGAAAGTTCACAAATCTCCATTTTGAAAACCATTCTTCAAAAAAATACTTATCTCCTCTCTTTTTGTGGTGGAATAGATGTTCTTATATAATCTTTCATGTACATGAAGAAAGCACAAATCTGCACATATATTAAGTCATTCTTCAAAAACCATTTAAATATTTCATCTTTGGGATGTATTCATATGACATATGATCAAATGTTTTTTGAAATATTCCTTCATCATAATCTAAACATAAGTGAGATCATACACATACATAGATTATTTGTAAATCTACTTGAATGTTGGTTTTTGTGGTTAGTAAACAATTTAGTTAAGAGTTTGACAATACCCTGGTAAGAACGAATTCACTTTGTTGTATACAGAAAACATAAATGTACATACTATGTCATTCTTGGATAAGAAGGCAATGAATGCAATCAAAGAAAATTTAGAAACTTCCCATTTTCTAATGTGGGATAGAGTCTATTCTCAAATAATCAAATGTTCAAGTTCAAAATTAGGTCTTCATCGTGATCTAAACATAAATAATCTTGAATGTACCGTTTAAGACAACGATAAACTTATATAGGGGTTCTATATATTTCAAAATAATTTATCAAAGCGTTGAAAAGTTTTATAGACACTAGTTTGGTAACCCTATGAATAGGAAAGGCTAAACTAAAAATTTGAAGAAAGTAAAAAATATAAGCTTATTTAACAAAAATAATCTCGAACACTTTTATATAAAATCCCAACATAAAAGAAAATTAAAACTCACTAATGTGCAATGCCCATACATTTATGAATCATCATGAATAGATGCATCCTTCCTAGCAATGGATGTTTCCTCCTCAATCCCAATCTTCTGCACTCTCTTCTCCACATTTTGTTCAAGAACACTCTCAAGTACTCTCTTTTCCACATTTCCCTATATAACCATTTCAAATTTGAAAATTTGAAAATTAAATTTAAATGATTTTAACACATTAAATTGTAGTTTTAAATTTTGAAACATGTAATGTCTATGATGTGCCAACCTATGATTCAATAAATTAAGTATTCTTTAACACATTTTTCTTTTAAATTAATAATTTAAATGACAATTTTCAATTTTAACATATAACTAATTTTTTTTTCAACATGCAATGATACCTGTGAACTCCCACCCTCTTCAAACTCTCCCAATGAGAATTGGGACAATCCTGCCCAAGTAGTAGGATATGGAATAGGGATATGTGAACAACACAACTAAGAACTAAATCTAGGATTCAATGTGTTCACATTTATACAAAATCATAAATGTCATGTTGTTGATATTATTCAAAACATTGGAGGTTGGACACCTAAAGTGCTCATATGTGGATATTAGAAAACACATACCTAATTCAACCCATCCAAATTTAAACTTGTGGAATCAAGTCCCCTATTTACTGGGGATTCATTTAACATATCTTCAAACTGCACTTAATGACAATAACAACTCAATTATTTCTATAGATACAATGATATGTATCTAGATCTAGAACTAGAAGTAAACTATCCTAAAAAATTTACTAACTAGAACACATACCAATCCGTTGTTCGGTTTATCATTCTAAATGACCTCCTTATAACTATTACAGAAAAAAATTTCATACTCAAGATATTCTACTTACATGGTATCTAACTCCTCATATGTTTTATAAACAAAAATTGCCCGAGAATTGGCTTCCGCTCGTTGACGGTTAAAACCAACATCAACACCATAAAAAATCAATTCCAAATTTTCCTTGATTGCATTCCTAGCCTCTTTTCCAACCTTTGATGAAGCTCACAACTCTAAATGTGAGACAAATTCCCCTATTGGGCGAGATACTAAAGGTTGTGGAGGCCTCTGCAATGTCGCATTTCGATATGCCCATTTTTTATCATATGTCTGTCCTTTACTAGCCCCATAATAACCCGACGGTAGGCTAGTATAATTAGGGTGCATGTCCATGAAAAACTCTTCATAAAAGTGTCTCGCAAAATAATGTGGAACCTCATCATTCTATGATAATTTTCCATATGTTGCCAAAAATCTGTCATACAGATGTCCTGCTATGTTGGGGTGATTAAAATATTGCACCTTCAACATCTTTCGTTTTGGCCCATATTTGAAATTGAACATTGAAATTGTGTTTTCTTTTGAAACTTTATTTTTTACTTCATCCCATTTATCAAGTCCCATCACCTCGGACTTTCATCTCCTCATCAAATTGATAAAACTATCGGTGGTTGGCCCCATCTTATGATATGAATCCATAAAGTTTTGCAATGAATGCAAAAAAATCTCCAAGATTTGTTTACTCTCCCGAGGGAGATCCAAGCTACTCAAATTGTTTTCCAACCCACTTTTAACACTTGAGCATTGTGAAAGGGTCAATTCTTCAGTAATCCCTTCCTACTTAAGCTCATCAACAACATCCAAAGGATAGGTGGACATAGGCATGTAATCTTTTGTTTCTTGATAATGTCGCCTCCTAAATCCACCTTCACACTCTTCACCAACATTAGAATCTTCGTAACACCCACTCTCTCTTTCATTGTCTTCCCTTGCATTAAAATCATTGTCTACACACACATTTGAAAGTAATTACAACATTTAACTTGTGTAACATCCCTCTCTTGCACGTACCCGATGTGACTTATTCTTGTGGAAACTTGTGTGCAAGTGATCCGGTTCACTATGATTGACTGATTTGATTATGGAGCATGATGATGTTTGTGGATTTGATGATATGTTATTTTATGACATTTATATAGACAGGTGATATTAACTAGTGTTCCTGAGTGTGCAGGACTCAGGACGTTTGAGGATGTCAATGGCATCAATGTATATCCTTGGACTCCGGATCGAGTCAGGGAGTGGACGGTTATGATTTGAATTTTTTGATATTACATATGACATATGACTAGATATTATGATGTTGATTGTTATCACTCACACGTTTCGTTGATGGATGCAGGCTGACGATATCTTGCTAACCAGACTCACATCAGGAGTAAAGGGGTCACACATGACAACCACATATATTGAGGGAGAGGTGTGGCAACAACCCTACCACATCCTACTAGCACTCTCGTCGTGGCTCGAACTATAGGTTAACGATTACCTAGTTTGAGCGATCCACGATGTCGTGAGGGAAGAGTGTGACATTTTCTCATGATGATTAAAAGAGGGGCGCAATAAGGAAGCACCCTTATTCCTTATAGGCCCTTAGTCTCCAATAAGGTCACCTAACAGAGTATTGACTCCAGGGGTTTGAAGTCTACCAAAATTAGTCAAAAGGAGAGTGACACCCTTGGAGCATGTAGTGCTTCTTGAAGGGAACGATGCATAAATAAAACAGGAATGCAAGCGAGTGGCACCCTTGGAGCATGTAGTGTGTCTTGAAGGGAACGTCACCATATCAATTTTAACGGTCAATCAAATTCCATATCTAGCTGCGCTCCTACTGTTGCCTTGCTAGTATTGCTTGCGTCAAGGAAAAATCAAATCCAAAATCCCTCACAGCTTGGACTGTGTGTGAGTGTTAGATATTCACCCCTTTTTTATTTCCCATCTTGTGTTCTGCTTATGAATCTGTAATGTTTATTAATGATGTTTCCAAGATCACGCCAGTGCATCCATGGGTTATCACCATCTTCGGAAAAACCATTCGTAAGAACAACTTCATTGATTTCGTGGGTAAGTGTGTCGACTATGCCCTTCTTTTTAATCATTCATTTGATTAGATGCATAACATTTTCCCATGATTTTTCTCCATATTGATCTCAGAGATCTTAAATTTTCTGCCCGTGCCCCCTTGACAGAGAACCCAAATCATTATTTCTAAATTTTAAATGTATTGAATGTCTTCACCAGTGTTTTCTGTAATATACGTCGACTTCCATTTTCTCGTTGGACGATTTGTTGATCCTTTACTCAATGAAGCTTTATCTGTATCCTCGGTGCATCTACTGCCTTTTACCTCAGCAAGTTTGGGGAATTTTTTCCCAGTGAACGACATGTGTCCTGGGGTTGTTCAAGTTTTGCTTATCAATTTGTGTCTCACTTAGATAACTTTATGATTTAATAAGAAGGTTTATGTTGTTCAAGTTTTTCTTATCAAATTGCGCCTTACTTAGATAAGTTTATGATTTAGTAAGAAATTTTATGGTGTTCAAGTTTTGTTTATCATTTTGCATCTTACTTAGATAAGTTTATGATTTAATAAGAAATTTTATGTGTTTAGGCTTTGTTTATTAGTTCACACCTCACTTAGATACGTTCATAATTTAATAAGAAAGTTTATATTGTTCCAATTAGTTTTACATAATAGATTGATTGAAGGCATCTGTTATATGTGCGTAATTTATTAATATAAATTTATGGATGAAATGGAAGGCCTCCAACGTTTAAATAATATTAGGAACAATTTAATTACTCGGTACAATTCACCGGGCATCTTGAAAATTAATATGACTTCAAGTTGATATGATTGCATTAATTTTACTTTATGTAGGGTTAAGGGATATAAAAATACTAGATACTTTAGGATATGAGATTGTTGAAAGTGAGTCCTTTTTATCGACATCTACATTGATCCCTTGGATCCTTACATGGTTATGCAAGCAGCTGAAATTTTTATCCTTCTACTTATGCTGATTTCACCTTTAGATCTCATATAATCAGAATTAAGATGGCTTATGAATTCTTGATTATTGCTTAAGCATGGCCAATATCCTTATAGCTCTTAATTTGATAGGTAAGGTAACTTGAATTCCTTACACGACAGGTGACGGTTGTTCTTATTACGTATCCCTTAACTATGTAATTTAGCTTGACTTACTTGACGATACTTACACTTATGATTCTTAATTCTTATGTATCACTGCTTATACGAATTTCACTTAATCATTGCTCGAAGTTTGGATTGAGTAGATTAGAATAATCCTCTCACTATGATGATTAATGTGGATGTACGATGTTTAAACATAGTGGTCTCTTGCGTGCAAGAAAAATTAAGGTATGGATAGATTATCGGTTGTGACTTTGCTTATTCTTGCACCTTGAAATTAAAACTTATATATGATGGATTATTTGAGTATAACGCTTGCACACACATTGATTATTTTATGTGGATGGTTGGTCATGGGTGTAGTCTCTTCTTGCACATCGTAATGGCTTGACGTGTGAATGCCAACAATTAATGCGTGCGCCTTGAATTTAATACATAGTTGATTACATTACATCTTCTTGAGTCGTTATATGAATGATGAATGATTAAGTTGTTAGCTCACTTGCACCGGGATTTTTATTTGGATGCATGAATGGTCAAGTAATAATATTTACGTGCATGCCTTAGTTTAGTGGCATATGATTTCTTCAAAATTCTTCCTTGCACCTCAGAACCAATGATAAGATGTTGAATTTATGTAATTGATTTACTCACACATTGAATTTAATAGAATTTTAACCTCGCGCTATTTCTTAAGTTGATTGGAGATGTTCAAGAATTATCACACTCATGGGAAGAGGATATTTAATGTTGATGTATGATTGATAACGAATATGGTTACCCATGGGCCATGTTTAATTGTGATTTATTATCGAAGGATTGATGTTTTAATTTTCTAATGCGGCTTTATGCAGAAACAAAAAAAACAAAAAAAAAATGTGTTTACCTGTCGTACTTCATTTTGTTGTTGTATCAGCCAGGGTCATTACATATGGTATCAGAGCAGGTTCAACCCTACGAATATGGATAGCCACACCTTCCACCGAATTAATCCCTTGATTACTTATCACTAATTAAAATACTAAACTTCCCATGCGGTAAATCATGGTTAGGGGACTCCATTGAAATTCGCAACGTGGTGTTGGGGAAGGAGGTGCGACACCTCTAGAAGAGCCCGCGCCTTAGGAGTCTAACCCCAAGGGGAAGAACAAGTCCTTAGGCAGGATTCAAATTGTGTAAGGGATGTGGATGGTCTGACAAGGTCCTTCCAGGGATTTTCAGAGGCCTTGATTAACCATATGTTCTTAGATGAGGCTAGGGAGCCTGTACCCCTGAGGGTCCACAGTGTGCCCCACCCAGTGTTGGTAGCTTTCATAGAAATATATAGAGGGCTAAGTTCTCAAGTTCACAAGTGCCACAGATGGCTCAGTCGTCGAGGCATGGCTAGAGACTCAGGCATTGTGATTCAAATTTCATGGTTATGACCTCTAGCATGAAGGTACGCATGGCGGTCTTTAGCTAAAGGGGAGTGCTCTTCTATGGTGAAGACACTCCTACCTCAGCTCAACATGGTCATCGAAGTTGTGTTATGGAAATGGTTCGAGGAACGGTTCTGGGAGAAGTGATTGTCAAAGGGATTCTTTGAGCACCATCTCGATGAGTTTAGTGCCTTACAACAGAGTGGTCGTACAGTGCTGAATTAAGACCAGATTTCTAGAGATACTTCAGTATGCCCCACATCTGAACACAGAGAAGATGGATATCAAGAAGTTCATGATCATCCTTAACTCTATATTTTGTGTGACATTGAGGATCTAAATGCCTCAAACGTTGCACGATGCAGTCCAGTAGGACTAATAGCTGATAAGGATTGACTGCGGGAGTCAAGGCATGACTCCTACAAGACTTCCAAGATTGACGACATATGGTGTGCAACAGTGTCAGATGCCAACCTAACCAGACATCGTGGTATCAAGATACGTCTTTAAAAACCTTGTTCATGACACCATGAAGATGTGATCATCAACAAAGGACCCCTACAGGGGACCACCACATTCGCGGCAGCGCTGCTAGCAGCCGCAGTTTAGCCTTATCTACATAATAGACCAGGATCTTAGGCTGGTAGGCCAAAAGTTTCTACTTCGGGGCCAAGAGTAATAGACTAGAGGTGTGCGATGGTCATATGGAGAGCCATCATACTAGCTAGATTGTATGTTTTAAAGGGCCATAACGGTCGGGTGAATAGGACAAACTACCGTTTTGGAGGCGGGAAAGGCCCATGAGATTCATGATTGCGGTGAATAACCACCAGGTCGAGCACTAGTCCACTATGCTTGAGGTGTTAGGTACCATTGCCAACCAATATTTTAGTATTTGTTATATCCCAGTGCTACAAAGAGCTCTATTCCTAGTACCACGCTAAAGGGAATTAGGTGAGGGCTTCAAGTCGACTAGTTTAGATTCATCAAAATAGCTTCAGGTGCCAACTGATGGTTGGAGGAATGAATATGAACTATTTCTTAACCTGGGGAACAATATAACGAAGTCCGACCTATGTCACAATATTAAGATCTTATAACGACGTGTTCTGTAGGGAGTAGTTGGAATCGCATAATGCGATACTCAACGATAAGATGAAGCGGTTGAGTTGGATCGACGATGAAGGACAAAGAAGTGTGATTGTAGGAAGAAAATGGGGAGCATCCCCAAGGTTCATTTCTTCCCTACAACTACAAGAGAGAACGCACAAGTATGCAAGTTATGTGCATACTTAGCGCTTAACATCAAGGGTGTGGCAGAAGGATTAGAAGACCTTCCGATAGTATGAGAGTTTGCAGACATGATTCCTAGAAGAATTACCAGTTGTGTTGCTCGAAGCCAAGATGGAATTTACCATCGAACTAAAACCTAGAACTGAACCGATGGCAATAAATCCTTAACAAATTTCAATCCCTAAATTACAGGAGTTGAAAGTGAAACTGAAGGAGTTGTTGGACCTATGACTATTACACCCAAGTGTATCACCTTGGAGTGCTCCTATTATTTCTTACAAAAGAAAGATGAGTCATGGAGAATCTGCTTGAATATCGTCGATTATTCCTTGACGACATTTTGATATTTTCTCGGATGACGAAAGATCAAGACAAAATTTTACGCTTGGTACTACACTGTTGCGAGAGAAAAAATTACGGGAAGCGATCGCAAGGCTATCAAGGATTCATTGTTTAGGGAATGTTATCTCTGGAAAAGGCATCATTGTGGATCCAATGAAGGTAGAGTATATTGTGGAGTGGCCTGCGCTGACGAAGGTCCTAGAAGTGCGTAGCTTCATAGGTTTAGCAGGATATTATCGACGTTTTGTCGAGGGTCCTTAGAAGATAGAAAATCAAATTACGGAATTGCAGAAGACCAAGAAGTTTGTATGGACCAAGAAAACCACAGAAGCATTTCTAAGGATAAAGGAGTTGTTGATAACAACGCCAATACTAAAAGTCCTTGGCATGGACGAGGAATTATAGGTATGCACTGATGCAACCAAGGAAGGCGTGGGTAGAGTCTTGATGCAAGAGAGTCGAGTGATCACTTACATCACAAGGAAGTTAAGAAAGCATGAGGAGAACTACGAGACTCATGATTGGGATTTGTTAGCCATCGTTTATGCCCTGAGAGTGGGGAGACACTACCAGATTTGACATAATTTCTAACTAAAAAAGGACCACGGTGGTTTACAACACTTTTTTATGAAAAATGACTTGAATGCACAGTAAAGGCATTGGTCAAAACTGCTTATCGAACAAGATTTTGAGATTTCCTGCTTAAAAGAAACACTGATTAGAGTGGAAGACGCGTTGAGTCCAAGACCATGCATATTTTTAATGATACCTCTTGAAATGAATCTACGTGAAAATATTCTAACTATAGCACGATGCTAACTGACATAAAGAGGGTAAGGAATTTTTAGGGCAAGACACTATGATTGGTACCAAAATTGAGGGATATACTATGGACAATGCCAAATATTTGAGATATAATAACTGGATTTACTTACAACCCAACGACGAATTGAGAAATGTTGATCTTATGTGAAGCTCATAGAACAATGTACATGGCTCATCCAGGAGTCATGAAGATGAGGACCGACCTTAAGCCCTTATTCTTTTGGAAGGGGTAAAGGTGGACATCATCAATTGCATGGAGAGATGTCTAGAAGGTGCAAGATACCAAATATATAAAATATGCAGAACAAAAATGAAATGCTAGAAATGACAGAATAACAGTAAAATATCCATCATAATCTTCACAATACACAGAAATGATATACGAAATAGAAACAGAAATAGCACTTTGAATCAGATAGCAAT
>JZKD02S2206051.1:268727-295113 GCA_000966675.3 Picea glauca | reverse complement strand
AAGCTTCCGCTTCTAGAAGGATCTTCCTCTAGATGCTTCTCTTAATAGACATATTTAGTATAAATAAGGGTCGAGGGTATGAAAACCCTAGCTTGAATATTATTGTAACAGAGTGATGCTCGACTGGAGGTTTCCCCCTCAAAGAGGCCTATGAACATTGCTTTCTGAATCAATGTGCTATTTCAGTTGTTGTTCTCATATTATTTCTGTGTTATTGTGGAGATTATGCTGGCTATATTACTGTTATTCTGCCATTTCTAGCATTTTATTTTTGTTCTGCTTATTTATGATATCTGGTATCTTGCAGACAATTTGTTGATCCTTTACTCATAAACCCTTTATCTATATCCTTAGTGCATCTACTTCCTTTTACCTCAGTGAGTTTGGGGGGCTTTTCCCAGCGAACGACATGTGTCTTGGGGTTGTTCAAGTTTTTCTTATCAATTTGCATTTCACTTAGATAAATTTATGATTTAATAAGAAGGTTTATGTCATTCAAGTTTTGCTTATCAATTTGCACCTTACTTAGATACGTTTATGATTTAGTAAGAAATTTTATGTTGTTCAAGTTTTGTTTATCAGTTCGATTCTTACTTAGATAAGTTTATGATTTAATAAGAAAGTTTATGTTGTTCAGGCTTTGTTTATCAGTTCGTGCCTCACATAGATAAGTTTATAATTTGATAAGAAAGCTTATATTGTTCCAATTAGTTTGACATAATATATTTATTGAAGGCATCCGTTATATGTGCATAATTTATTAATATAAATTCAGGGTTGAAATCGAAGGCCTCCAACGTTTAAATAATATTAGGAACAATTCAATTACTAGGTACAATTCACTGGGCATCTTGAAAACTAATTCAAGTTGATATGATAGCATTAATTTTACTTTATGTAGAGTTAAGGGATATAAAAATACTAGATATTTTAGGATATGAGATTGTCAGAAGTGAGTCCCTTTTATCGCCATCTACATTGATCCCTTGGATCCTTACATGGATATGCAAGAAGCTGAAATTTTTGTCCTTCTACTTATGTTGATTTCACCTTTAGATCTCATATAATCAGAATTAAGATGGCTTATGAATTCTTGATTATTTATTAAGCATGGACGATCTCCTTATAGCTCTTAATTGGATAGGTAAGGTAACTTGAAGTCCTTACATGATGGGTGACAATTGTTATTCTTATGGATCCCTTAACTATGTAATTTAGCTAGACTCACTTGATGATACTTATACTTATGATTCTTAATTCTTATGTATCACTGCTTATAGGACTTTCACTTAATCATTGCTCGGAGGTTGGATTGAGTAGAGTAGAGCATTCGTCTCACTATGATGATTAATATGGATGTACGATGGTTAAACATAATGGTATCTTGTGTACAATAAAACTTAAGGTATGGATAGATGATCGGTTGTGACTTTGCTTATTCTTGCACCTTGAATTTAAAAATGATATATGATGTATTATTTGAGTATAATGCTCACGCGTGCATTGATTATTTTATGTGGATGGTTGGTCGTGGGTGTAGTCTTTTCTTGCACACCGTAATGGCTTGACTTGTGAATGCCAACAATTAATGCGTGCGCCTTGAATTTAAGACATAGTTGATTACATTATGTCTTCTTAGTTTAGTGGTGTATGATTTCTTCACCATTCTTCCTTGCACCTCAGAACCAATGAAAAGGTGCCAAATTTATGTAATTGATTTACTCACACATTGAATTTAATTGATGTTTAACCTCGTGCCATTTCTTAAGTTGACTTGAGATGTTTAGGAATTATTACTCTCATGGGCAGTGGATATTTAATGTTGATGTATGATTGATAACGAAGATGGTTACTTGTGCTCCATGTTTAATTGTGATTTAGAATCAAAGGATTGATGTTTTAATTTCCTAACACGGATTTAAGTGAAAAAAAAAACACAAAAAAAATGTGTTTACCCGTCGTACGTCGTTTTGTTGTCGTGGTGACCAGGGCCATTACAACTTGAAATAATTTAACATAAGAAAATTAAAAAAAAAACATATATAAAACACACACACACACACACACATATATATACATAACATAAACATAAATACACAAAAATACAAAATCAAAGAAAATTACCAAAAATATTTTATTGTCGTGATGTATTCCCAACATTATCAAGTGTAGGAGTATCAATGTGAAAGATATCTAAGAAGGTTGCAACCATATCACTTGTTTGAGCACATTCTCGAGATGATCTATTCAAAGTCTCATTTGATAATATTCTCCTCTAACTAGATTGTCATTGGTCACTCGGAGTCTCCGTCGAAGAAGGGGTTCCTCTTCTTCCTTCTTGGGATAGCCTAGAGCATTTGCGAGGAATGTTTGGAGACTCTTGTCTTGACATATCTCCTCAATATATATCCTTTGAAAATTCATGAATATGAAATTTTATATGTTATAGAAACATTAAATGGAAATACTAAATTTATAACACAAGTATTTAAGCATTTATAACAACTTCAAAGCATCGCAGACATATATTGAAAAGACTAGAACAACTATATTTTTTACAATGATTGAAAAAAACAATCACTAACAAAACATTTACTTAAAACTAAAACAAGAAAAAATGTTACATGATATGTTGTTGCTATCCTCTTAGATATATGCTCAGAAAAAGATTCAAGGGATCATTGATCAAACCCTCGGGGAAGATCTCATCATGACACATGGAACAAATTGCCAAGAAGAACGTTTAGGGTAAAATATAAATAGACTAATCAACAACATACACAAGTGGCACCAACAATAGAAGAGAATGACAACATACACAAGGTAGCATTACCAAGGAGATAAAGAGGGTGACACCAGTAAGTAGAACCAAAATCCCCAAAAAATAACCAAGAAGAGATCTCCAACAAGATGGAAAAGACCAAGAAGAAATATCCTAGAGGGGTCATAGCCACATAATTAGATAATTAAATAATTAAACAATTTAAACAAATAATAGTTTATAACATAAAATATTTATTGTTAAATCATAAAAATCAACAAGAAAGAAAACAATTCAAGAGAAGGGATCCAAAGTCAAGGCAACTAACTTTCTTTAGGAAAAAGAAAAGAACAAAACCAAAAACCCACACAACAATTAAAGGGGGAATAACTCAAGAAAGGGTGGTTTCAACACAAAGTCAACAATTAAATTCTTCCAAAGTCAAGGCGACTAACTTTCTTTAGGTAAAGCACAAAACCAAAAACGCACACAAGAATTAAAGGGGGCGTAAGTCAACCGAGGGTGATTTCAAGACAAAGTCAACAATTAAGTTCTTCGTTAATGGAAAAATGTCCACATGATTATAATGATATTTACTTATAAGATTTATCATCTCAACATAAAAGGAAGATCAATAATGTGATAATGCTCTTCTTAACTACTCCTAGGTCTCATGGACCATCCCGGGAGAGAAAAAAATCACACATTATCTCAACTTGGTACTTAACAAAAAACAAAAAAAAAACAAAAAACCAAAGGAAGATCAATAATGTGATCATTATCTTCTTAACTACTACTACGTCTCATGGACCATCGCGAAAATTATTTTATTTTTTGCATTATCTCAACTTGGTACTTAACCAAAAACAAAATAAACCAAAAAACCAAAAAGCCACACTAATCAGAGTTTTCATATTTGAATTAATGTGATGTGTGAAGTAAGTTACATTCAAATTTTCAAAGAAAGAATGAATTTTAAGCAAAATCAAAGTATGAAATTCAAATTTAAAGGCACAAATACAATCTAAAATATAAATTTTCTGCATCAAAGAGTCCATTATAATTCATAACTAACCTTCGGATTTCCAAATTGAATGTATAAGTATTCAATTGAACGGGGATTTTTTGTACATGGATAGGGCCGTATTTGAAATCAACCTTAGGAAGATAGGAAGAGGTTGACAGGGTCGAGTACGACCATGTCCATGTACAGGGAGAGGCCCAAATTTGGGCCCATCCTTTTACATGGACATGGTTGTTTTGTTGGCAGCATACACCCTCTAAGGGACACCCTGAGACTGGAAAAGCACAGTCCAAAAAGATGGGATCTATCTTTCCAACCATGACTATGGTTGGTTTTCCTACAGTTATTAGGTGAATTTTCTTGTGCCAATTTGTGAAATATGAAATGACAATATTTAGGACTGAAACTTCTACATCTATGAGAGATGAACCTAAAATAATAAGAGAGAGAGAGAGGTGGTAGATTTGTAATGGAAAGTTTGATGCATTTATAATGGGTCATTTGATGCATTTATTAGTGAATATTGGTTGCTTTTATTATATAAATTTACTAAATTTAGGTGTTGCATTTATTATGGGGCATTTGATGCATTTATTAGTGAATATTGGTTTCTTTTATCATAGGAATTTATTGCATTTGGGTACTGTAATTATAGAGGAAAGTGAGAAAAGTGTGAATATGATGGGAATAATGGCACTCATAAGCTCTATTTAAATTTTATAATAGTCTAAATTCCTAGTTTTCAAGGTTTAGCTAGAAAAAAATGTAGGGAAGATGCTAGCATTGATGAAGGTTGGTTTTTTGCAATAATTGAACTGTCATTTTCAGTGAATATTACAACTTGCTATATAGGAAAAGTACAGATGGTATTAATGTATACTATAATTGTTATTAATGTGCTATACAACTGCTATTAAAGTCTAGTATGAATGTTATTTAGTTTATAAATTTGTTTTTCTTTAATCTAAATGTTTAGTATAGTTATGCATGCCATTTAATGAGTGATATAGATGCCATTTAATTAGCAATATGATTGTCCTTATTGTTTTAAATTCTCTCTGTTTTTGTACACATTCTTATGTGGTGCTATGAAAACTATTCATTTCATAGAAAAAACACAATTTGGTAAACCATAATCCCTAAGTTGACTTGGTAGGCATTAATTACATGCAACTATATTTTTATTTGTTGGTTGATTGGATACTTGTTTGTATTTGTTTGCTACTTATTCAGGCATGTCCTTGTACATGGACAGGGATGAATATGACCCTGTCAACACTCTAAGACTATAAAATATAAAATATAAAATCTAGCTAACAATTTAATACTAAAATCTAAAATCTGTGATATGCAAGTTGTAATCACTATGAAGCTGATTATCAAATAAGTGTTTTCATAATAAGCTAGAACACATACATTAACTCTGTATAAAAAAAGGTTAACTATAACCCTATGGACCTGTTTATAACACATAGCTCTTTACCTATTATGTACACCATTTTTACATAAGCTCAATGTAATCCAAGGTAATTATAGTACAAGCAATGCACTCCTTGTAATATACTCTATATCCATAACACATCTTATGAATCAAACCCATGACGTTCAAATAAGATAGGGTATACTAAGATATTATGGATTTACTTATGAGACCTAATCACTGTTTAGTGAAGCTAACATAATTATAGATATTATGTACTATTAATCACATATAGTATAATGATTACAATACCATTTTCCATAAGTTGGTATTGGAGTATGAGATATAGTAGTAAGCACATAGTAAGAAAGTTAGTATAATTTCTTAGAGAACAAGTGTGTTTGATCACTTTAACTAGTACATAACAAGGGTGAAATCCATATATAAGATTAGTTACATATCATTTTTATTGATATAATGTAAATCATTGTGCTCTCCATCTTTGATGTTTACTTATAAATCATCTCATATGAGATCAAAGCATAGGGTTGAACAAGGATTAGACATAAGTTTGGTTATGAGGTAGTTACTTACCCTATATCTTATAGGAAATCAACATGGTTTGACAAAGAGCAATGGTTGTGATTAGAAAACACTATTGGATTACTAGTTGAATAGGGGAACATAGTAGATTGAGACATAATTACATGTACTGTATATTACTAATAGTACAAGCATAATACTATTGGTTTAATCATACGTAATTACCCTAATCATATCTAAGATGATTAGTTGGAGCTGAAACGATTATGAAACTGATTATACAAGTGCATTACTTCTATATAATATGATAGATAAAAGAAGCTAAGCTTATCATAACATAGGACACAAAGCTCAGATTAGCTATGGTTCAATTCCATAACATAGGACACATTGATCATCAGTCGTAACAAGGTAAATTAATAACATTGATTATAAATATAGGATAAGCATTATTGTTTCGTATAAAGGGTGGTATACGAGTTATGTATACTAATATTTAAAATAAGCATAGGATAGAACTGTTCCCATATGTTGTGATTCTCTACACACTATAGCCATAGTAAGCATGTTCATTAGGCTAATGACTTGTGTGATACTACTATGTTCAACACTAAGCACACATTCAATGTAATCAAATAACATTCATAGGGAACGAACCTATCTCTGTACATGGATAGAGCCATATTCGACCCTATCCATGTACAAGGATAGGCCCAAATTCGGGTTGTCCCTATACATGCACAGGGCTGAATACGGCCCTGTCAACAATTTATATATAAATTTAAAATCTAAATTGTAACTAACAATTTTAAAATCTAAAATTTAAATTATAACTAGCAATTTAGTTTACTAACAATTTCAAATTAAATTTACTACTCTAAATGTACCATAACATAGGACACAATGATCATCAACAATAACAAGGTAAAGTAATAGCATTGATTATACATACAAGATAAGCATTAATGTTTCGAATAAAGGGTGGTATAAGAGTTATGTATACTAATATTCAAAATAAGCATAGGATAGAATTGTTCCCATATGTCGTGATTCTCTGTACATTATAGCTATAGTAAGCATGTTCATTAAGATAATGACTTGTGTGATACTACTATGTTCAACACTAAGAACGTATTCTATGTAATCAAATAACATTCATAGGGAACAACCATGTCCATGTACAAGGAAAAGCCCGAATTTGGGCATGTCCCTGTACATGGACAAGGCCAAATACAAACCTATCAACAATCTATACATAAATTTAAAATCTAAATTGTAACTAACAATTTTAAAATCTAAAATCTAAATTTTAACTAACAATTTAGTTAACTAACAATTTCAAATTAAATTTACCACTCTAAATGTACCATAACATAGGGCACACTTATCATCAACTATAACAAGGTAAATTAATAACATTGATTATACATACAGGATAAGCATTATTTTTTCGTATAAAGGGTGGTATAAGAGTTATGTATACTAATATTTAAAATAAGCATAGGATAGAACTGTTCCCATATGTTGTGATTCTTTGTACACTATAGCTATAGTAAGCATGTTCATTAAGATAATGACTTGTGTGATACTACTATGTTCAACACTAAGAACATATTCTATGTAATCAAATAACGTTCATAGGGAACAACCCTGTCAACAATCTATATATAAATTTAAAATCTAAATTGTATCTAATAATTTTAAAATCTAAAATCTAAATTTTAACTAACAATTTAGTCAACTAACAATTTTAACTAACAATTTCAAATTAAATTTACTACTCTAAATGTACCATAACATAGGACACAACGATCATCAACTGTAACAAGGTAAAGTAATAGCATTTATTATACATGCAGGATAAGCATTATTGTTTCGTATAAAGGGTGGTATAAGAGTTATGTATACTAATATTTAAAATAAGCATAGGATAGAATTGTTCCCATTTGTTGTGATTCTCTGTACACTATAGCTATAGTAAGCATGTTCATTAATCTAATGACTTGTTTGATACTAATTTGTTCAACACTATGCACGTATTCTATGTAATCAAATAACATTAATAGGGAATGACCATGTCAATGTATAGGGACAAGCCCGAATTTGGGCATGTCCCTGTACATGGACATGGCCATATTCAACCCTGTCAACAATCTGTACATAAATTTAAGATCTAAATTGTGACTAACAATTTTAAAATCTAAACTATAAATTTTAACTAACAATTTTAACTACCAATTTCAAATTAAATTTACTACTCTAAATGTACCTGTATAAATTTTAAATTTATGCATAGATTGTTGACGGAGTTGTATTCGGCCCTATCCATGTACAGGGACAGGCCCGAATTCAGGCCTTTTCCTGTACATGGATAGTTCCAAATATGGCCCTCTCAACAATCTATACATAAATGTAAAATCTAAATTGTAACTAACAATTTAAAAATCTAAAATCTAAATTTTAACTAACAATTTAGTTAACTAACAATTTTAACTAACAATTTCAAATTAAATTTACTACTCTAAATGTACCTCGACCGAACGCTCACAACACCAACGTCTATCCGCCCACAGCAGTGACATGTAACACTATCACCAACACCAAACACTACCACCAACAAAAAACGTTATCACCAACACCAAACACTATCACCTAGCACTATCAACTAGCAAACAATTTAGGAAAATTGTAACAGGCGTGATGTGCAGGTAATATATAAAATTTTGTTTGGCCAAAAAGGTTCTGTCAGCCGAGATATCTTTCGACCAAAAAGATGTTACCAGATGAAAACAAATATGTTTGGCTAAAATTGTACACGAAAATTGAGGGCGTCGTCACGGTACCGTTTGATTTGACGTTCAAAGGTTCGGCTGAAACATATTTCGGCCAAAAAAATAGGTCTTTTGGCCGAAAGAAGTATTAGTTCAGCCGAAAAAAGGTCTCTATGAATTTTAGAGACACAATTCTCACAAAAGTGTTACCCACCTTCATGATTTTACCCTTGTGTTTGTAAACAAAATTTGATATTGTTACTGGGAAGAGCATTGTCTAATAAAGAAAGTATGTGAGTTAGTTAGTTCTATAAACATCCCTCACCAGTATTAAAATCATGACACTTCAAATTATTAATTTATAATATATGTGTGCTAGACTTTGGTCGAGGAAACAACTCTCACCAGTCCAGTTGGGAAGAGAGTTGCAGAAATAAAAGCCACAAATTCTTTTGTAACTGCAAATATGTAAATACCCCTGTCGTTACAACAACATACGATGCATAACAAGTGCATTTTTTTTTAAAGTAGGGAAGTAACACGACAATAGTCAATCAATGCAACTCGATGATGAACACAACACATGCAATCTAGGCAACAGACAACATAACGACCTAGAATACTAGCACATCAGGTAGCAGGAAGAAACATACGATATTTAATCAGATGAAAGATAAAAATGACTACCCGCCCGTCCTACCCTACAATGGTTAGGACCTCTAGGACACATAAGCAATGCTCAAGCCCAGGTTCCCATTGATTTTGACCATTTAAGGTCTCAAGGCTGGTGACTATTCTGAGGAACAAGGATGTGTCTACATCCCTCCCAACACAAGAAAGATCATTCCTACTAAGAAAATGGAAACATCAATCGATCCCAACACAACCAACATCAAGTGACATCGGTAACTAGAACCTTCACAGAGAGTGAGGAACAAAATCACATTCGAGTGTTACAACACACGTTACAAAACATCAAAATCAATCATCACATCATCATCAATGGGAAGGGTAAGAACATGACCCCAAGCCAAGTTATCATACCAACTTATCGACCGACGCGTGCAATGAATCCAATCACAAGGAATCATGCCACAGATGGCGAAAAGCGCAAGGGTAACTATGGTGCAACAATAAACAAATCTAAACCTTCAATCAATATAGATAATCCAATGCATCGAAATCCCAATGTAACTACCATACATTATACGAAATCTTGAGACGAAAACACCCTAATCCATTATGCTAAACATCGTCGCAGGGTAACCACATTTAATACAAATAATTATTAAATGTGCAAGGGGCCTAACCATCAAATCAATCATAGAAAGAGGCCAACTCAACGATGAGTAAAACATATAATTAGCTACACGCAAGAGATGGGATCAACATAGTTAGGAGGCAAAATTAATTAAGCAAAAGATCCTTCCTCAACATATCTGAGTGGCCCATTATAATCTAGTTAGCACAATAATCTGAATTACAATTTACTAAAATGATTAAACTAAAGGTGATCTGCTTTAAATACTACCAAAACATTTAATTAAAGATGAACTATAGTTCGCGAAAACAATCCACTAAAACAAATTGAAGTTTTCTGCAACATTAATTAATTCTAACTACGATTCACTAGAACAATTTGCTCGAACGAATAAAATATTGCCACATTAATTAAATAAATTTGAACTGTAATACCATCAGAACGAAATGCTAGAACCATTTAAAGATTTCCACATCATTTCATATATTCGATTATATTCACACCGGAACTAAAAGCTAGAACAAATTAACATCTAAAATTTGGAAATAACTGTATTCGGGATTAGAATTTCCATCTAGAATAATACCTCTTAAGAATTTAATCAAAAATAAATGCACATCAAATATACAACGTGATATTATGAGTTATAACTAACTTAAATTATTTCAAGTCATTTAATTCTAATTCAAGGTTGCATCTAAGATTAGATTACAGGTGGAAACACCTTTACAGTATTCATCTCGAGATAAGGGAAACAAATGATTTGCTCAACCACCAAATCGGAGAGAGTATCTGACAAGCGTAGAGGGGAAGGTGGTCAAACGTAGAGAAGAAGCATTCAATACTCCTGTGGTTGAGGTGAGGGCGCCTGGATGCCCGAGGTTGAGGTGGTGGAAATGCTCCAGAAGCTCTGATCTGGATGCAATTAAGAGTTCAGCGTGACAAGAGGGGAAGGTCACATCCAAACCCATCATGAGGTAACCAAAAGAAGGTTCACTACTATGGGGAGGAATAAACCAAGAGGTCAACCGGCCACGATTCATCTCTCAACAACTGAGCCTAGCGCAAAAAAAAAGGATATTACGGGTTGGCTCAACCGCAACCAATTCCGGAAAGTCTCGGGTCGTAGTAGGTTGAAGGCACTCTACTCACAAGAGACAAGTTGCCAAGGGAGGGTACTGCACAAGTGAAGGTTTGTGCCGAGGGAGAGTAGGATCAGGAAACACTTGACGTTCCTAGATAGTGAGGGCATGAAATCTTTGTCACTTGCCATCCAACAATCACAACGCAGGGAAAGTCAAATTGGGATTGACCCTGGCTAGAAAAAGTATGAAAACGCAGGATAAACAAGTCCGAGGCAAAGGCCATTCCAATGTATAAATACTTTCAAATCTGAAGCAAAGGTAACTAAAAGCATAGACGCAAACAACAACTTGGCTGAACAAATAAAAAAAAAATCCCATGGCAGGTTGGAGAGGGTAAATAACAACACGACGGGCAAGGGGACGGTTGACAAGAAAAATGTAGGGGTACCAATAAGAGAAAATCGTTGTATTTAATGCAAGAATTTTCCGAGTTTCAAGGGAAACCGTAGAGCGATGGTGTAGCAAACGTTGTGTAAGGGAAGACGATGGCTGAAGAGAATTACACAAAAAATTTGTGAGCACGAGGCTAAAACTTCACACCCAAGGATCAACGAAGGATGATGAGAAAAAAAAAACAAAAGGCAGTGATAAAAAGGTTGTAGAGAAAAATCAAGGTGTCGAGAAAAATCAATGGGGATTTTAGGAGATTTCAAGGTGAACACGATCTAAAAGGGCAAGGGTTGGAAAGGATGGAATTCAGTGATCAACGGTTTTAAGAGAGAGATCGATGAATAGTTTTCAACGTATCTAACAATAGATGATTAAACAAAGAATTTATATAAATGAACATTTTTCATTAAACAATCACGGAATACAGAAACTAATTCACTACCACCATTTTAAATTTTAAGCTGGAAATAAAATTACTGAATTACATTTCACCATTATTGTCCCAATCAATTTCAACATTCACCATTAGATATTCATGTACAAAAATTGAACCAAAATTTTCTTTTATTTTTGTTTTTACAAAACAATCACACTTGAATACCTGTAACCAACGACGAATAACCAAGAGTCATTATCTCGTGCTTGTACTCTGTCCGAGTCTTGCTCGTGCTCCATCCAAGTACTACTTTCCAACCGCTAAGACCTCACCGGTACCTCCCAGCCAATGATAGGGCTACTCTTCTTCCCCCTGAGCCCTCCGAGCCACAAAGGGGACATGCACACAATACCAGAGAATGCTAGCACCCATCTCGCCTTGCAAGGTCGAGCTACCACTCATTACCCAAGCTGGGTATCCTAACTCCCATAAGAGAAAGTTTAGTCAAGATGAAATTTTGAAAGCGTAACGTTACACAAGCCAAATGTCCTCCATACTCCTCCTTCGACATCCTTTTTATAGAGTTTCTTAGTCATTAGTTTCTCAAACCCTCGTTAGATTCCTTTTTTTAATTTATTTAATTAGGAAAAACCTCCCCCGTACACATGTTGCTTGATCCCCTAGTTGCATCATAAAATCAATTTATTAATTAATTAAATTTTCCTATTTCCCTCACCCACCTAAAAGCGTTCCTAAAAACGCTCCTCGGTGTCCCATTATTCCCTTAGAATTCTTAAATGATTTATGCCTTACTAAATTCCTAGTTGAGTTCATAAATAGAAAGTTCCAAAGGCTAGATTAGCTAGATTCCTTACTAAGTTAAACATTCCCCTTTTCTTTAAGTTTCCCTTTTTCTTTAAGTTTCCCCATTAAAATAAGGGAAGTAACACAACAATAGTCAACCAATGCAACTAGATCACAAACACAATGCACACAAACTAGGCAACATACAACATAATGACCTAGCATACAAGCACATCAAGCAGTGGGAAGCAACATACGATATTTAATCTGATGAAAGATAAAAACAACTACCCGCCTATCCTACCCTGCAATGGTTAGGACCTCCAGGACACATAAGCAATGCTCAAGCCTAGGTTCCCATCGATTTTGACCATTCAAGGTCTCAAGGTTGGCGACTGTTCTGAGGAACAAGGAGGTGTCTACATCCTGCCCAACACAAGCAAGATCACTCCAACTAAGAAAAGGGAAACATCAATCGATCCCAACACAACCAACGTCAAGTGACACTGGTAACTACAACCTTCATGGTGAGTGAGGAACAAAATCACATTCAAGCATTACAACACACATTACAAAACATAAAAATCAATCATCACATCATCATCAATGGGAAGGGTAAGCACATGACCCCAAGCCAAGTTATCATACCAACTTATCGACCGACACGCGCAATGAATCCAGTCACAAGGAATCATGCCGCCACATGGTGACAAGTGAGAGGGTAACTATGGCGCAACAATAAACAAAGATAAATATTCAATCAAGAAAGATAATCCAATGCGCCAAAATCCCAATTTAACTACCATACATTATATGAAATCCTGAGATGGAAACACCCTAATCCATTATGCTAAAACTCGTCGTAGGGTAACCACATTTAATAAAAATAATTATTAAATGTGCAAGGGACCTAACCATGAAATCAATTAGAGAAAGAGGCCAACTCAACGACGAGTAAAACATATAATTATCTGCGCACAAGAGACAGGCTCAACATAGTTAGGAGGAAAAATTAATTAAGCAAAAGATCCTTCTTCAACATATCTGAGTGGACCATTATAATCTAGTCAACACAATAATACGAATTACAATTTACTAAAATGATTAAACTGAAGGTGATTTGCTTTAAATACTGCCACCACATTTAATTAAATCCGAACTATAGTTCACGAGAACAATCCGTTAAAACAAATTGAAGTTTTCTGCAATAATAATTAATTCTAACTACGATTCACTAGAATAATTTGCTCGAATGAATTAAAGATTGCCACATTAATTAAATAAATTCAAACTATAATACCATCAAAACGAAATGCTAGAACCATTTAAATACTGCCACATCATTTCATAGATTCCACTATATTCGCAATCAAGCCCAAGCAATCAAGCCCAGGTAGAGACTACTAGTACTGAGAACCAGAATCTGTTGAAGACTCAGAAACTCACTTTGATAGAAAAAGAAAACAATTGAAGCAAAATTTCATAGAACAAAACCAATCTGAGGTGAAACCTAAGCTACAAAATTGCAAAAAACAGAGACTAGAATGAGTTTCAGAAAACCCCTGAGAAGGATTACTTCTGACAGGGGAGAGGATGACTACCTCCCTAAAAGAAATTTTCTGAAATCATACACACGACTGACACCTCCTCAGATAGTGTGTACACGTGGGTTGTGTGAGGGTAGGGCGCGGGTACATGCATGCAGACCTTATACAGGCCGCATGTACCACTGTGGATCTTGAAAAAAAAAATGCAGTCAAGCAAAGAAACAACGATAACTAGTATGGAAGACCAGAATCTCTGTTAGCTCAGACTTTTGCAGAAACTTTAAAAACAAGTAATGAAACCAATTTTTAAAAATACCCAAAATATAATCCCAGAAACCCTAGAGATTTCCCCAGTATGGTCGCCAATTCTGTTGTGCGTGGGAAATCCCCCTACAGACTAGAATTTAGGGTTATATTATGCATGCAGATATGACCAAAAAAAACCTACTCTCTATTGTCATCCTAGATTCAATCCCCATTTCTTTTAAGTAAATACATGGTTAGATGAACATACCTTGTTTCGGGCATTTGATGTTGATCCTTCTTCACGCTTGATCATTTGTTAGCAGCTCTCCTCCCAAGGCTGGCCTGCATACAAAACAAGAAACAAACTATACATGCATTTTACCTACAGATTAATGGGTTAGAGATTCAAACATATGTTCAATAAACTATGAAGAACTCATATAGTGGGACGGGAAAAAAAATTCTTTATTACTTTTAATGAATCAACTTATAATGTCGAGACCGACCACCGCTCCGCGAACCTGATCTAGGGCTCCTCTTCAAATTTCCTCCAATTTATTTGCTCTGTCTCTCTCCTTGCACAAGGATGGCTAAAGGGTTGGGACAATGGGAATGTGCAATTGGGTATAGTTTCTCTACTATTCTTCTCCTCCTCCAAATGGGACCCCTACCCCTTCTTTTATAGGCTAGAAGGATCTAGGTATTTGGTCGAACCCTCGGACATGCATGGCCGGAAGGTTTAGTTAAATCACCCAAAGTTGTGTGTCTCGTCGGCAACTTTCCTTTTTTCATGATTTTGTAGGTACATGCGGGCTATTTTAGGTCAGCTAGCATGTACACACATGCAGTAATGGAGTAGGGCATGTGGGCCTTTATAAAAGATATTTTTTAAAGAGTTGTTCAACAGTGTTTTGGAAAAGAAGGAATTTGAGATGGCCTGATGCCAGGTAATCATGTCTGGTGCAAATTAGGGTTATAACAAGGGGTAATTAATTAATTAAAGAAATTTATTTATGGAGGAATGAAGGGGATGGGTGACACTTGTACGGGGAGGATTTTTAGGATTTAATTTATTAAACATTAAATTAAATGGGATTTTGGGAAGGTTGAGGAATTGGAAACTCTATTTAATGGAGGGAGGAGAAGGATGAAGGATCTCTTCTATTTGTGTAACGTTACGCTGCAGAAATCTATACTTGATTGTCTTATCTTGTGGGAGTTGGGACACCAAGCTCGGTGAGGAGTGGTACCTCGGCCTTGCGAGGCGAGCTAGTAGCTAGTTGAATCTATGGATAGTGTGCATGGACCCTTTGCAAATCGGGGGGCTAAGGGGGAAGAAGAGTACCCTAGCGTTGGATGGGAGGTATTGGTGAAGTCTCATCGGTTGGAAAACGGGAGTTTCACGGAGCGCGCAGGACTTCAACTCAGAGTGGGCAATTGAGCAACGATACACCTTATTTTATTTCTGCATGGTAGAATGTTAGTATGAATTATGTTTTCATTTTTGTATTCTTATATCAAGTAAATAATATGTTAGTCTTAGCGTTCTAGTTGATGACTGAATTTACCATAGCCTTAGCTTTATGATTGATTAATTTCCCATGACATTTGATTCCCGGAATGTCTTGAACATCCTGTGGTTTTTTATTGTGCTTGATTGCGATCTACTTTGCCTTCGTCCCTGTCTCATCAGTCTGCGCCTGAGCAGTCAGCCAGGAGCCTGATCTATGGTCGTCGCTTCAGCATTAATAGACCTATGGATCTCAACGCCTTGCTTTTCTGTGCATGGATGATGGGCGAAGGATGTTCCTGTCAGTTGTCCACCTCTGATGTTGTCCTTTGCTGGTGGTTCCGTTGCGCCCTGATGCATTTATTTAACCCTGCAATTTTATTGTTGGCAAAGTTTTTCCTTAAACTCTACATGCTTATATCTCGTCATTATCTCGTTTTTACCCCATTTTTATATCTTGATGGATCCTTGACCCTGCGTTTTAATCTTGGACAATTGATAAATATGCATTTTGTTTTGAAGGATAATTTTAACCCTGTGTTTTTATTCTTGGTTAAGTTATAATCTACGTTGTATAATTGGTATCCCAGGTGAATGAAAACATTTTTATCACTGTCTGCGTTCCTTGTTGTTACCACATTTTTATAACTCCTTGATGTTACCACGATTTTATAACTTGTTGTTGTTACCATGATTATAATTCCTTTCATTCTACGTTTTTCTTTGAATTATAAATCTGCATCCCTACTATTGCCACAGTTTATCACCATGAATTTAATACTCAGAATTTTTATTCCCATGATTTGACTGTCACGGATTTTTTAATTACACAGGTTTTTACCAGAATTAATTCCCACGATTTGTTGCTCCCAACTATTTGCTGAGTGGTTGTAATGCCCACGATTGTTTCTTGAAAATGTTGACTGTGTTGTTGTATAAATCACCCACGAATTTAGCCCTTTTAAATCATAAATTCACTTGCTGGAATGACCACATTTTTGTTAAATAAGAATTGAATGTGTGCATGTTGAATTCGCCCATGAATTTAGCCTTTCAAATCATAAATTCACTTGTCGGAATGACCACGGTTGGGTAAATAAAAATTGATTGTGTGCATGTTGAATTCGCCCACTTTTTTTTTTCTACTCAATTCATAACTGACTTGCAGTAATGACCACAATTTTGCCTTCAAATTGTGACTGTGTTTGCCCTTGAGTGATGGACTGCGTTGATGTTGTTTGGATACGTTTTCTCTTATTTGTTGAGTTGTTGTCAGCTGGGTAGGATTGGCCACCATTTGGGGCACTGCGTTTTCGCTAATTTTTCCACAACAAATTAAATGGATAACAATTAGTTAAATGCCTTACTATTGCTAGATTCATTGTTATGTAATGGTCACATTAATTGCCTTGATTTTTTCTAGCAAATAAAATGGATAACAGTTAGTTAAAATGCCCTGTTATTGCTAGATTCATTGTTATGTAATGGTCATATTAATTGCCAGAACAATTTCTACAACAATGTAAATGGCCATCATATTCATTCTTTGGATTAAATGCCACATCGAGTTAAATGTTAACTAACACCTTAAATGACTTGTTATTGCTATATTATTTGTTATGACAACAATAATGTAAACTACCTTATTAATGCACTTTAATTGTCGTGTTAATGGTCATGTAATTGCCTTTCTATTTCTATATTAATTAAGTAATTGTTATGTTAATTTCCTCGCTAAATTGCTCCAGCCCTGCTAATAGTTAGTAGTTTCCTTCTAATATTATTAGACAACTAGTATTTTTAGTTCGGTCAATATAACTAGACTACATGCTGATATTTAATTGTTCATAAGTGTTATAATGATAACATTCTACCTTAAGATTGTTAATGTTGTTATTTAAGTTAATGACTAGTTGTAACTTAGATGTGCCCCATCTAGAATGACAACTCGTATTAAAATCGACTGTAATCATTGACTAGATTAGATTGGGTGAGGAAAATGTCATGTATTGGCTTGTGACATCCCGTGTCTTCATCCTCTGACATTTCGTAAACCAGTTGTTGGGGTATGGGTGTGGTTTTCCTCTCAGTATTCAGTTTCTAGCATGTCGGATTATCTAGATTCCTTGGTCCAGATAGGATGTGTTGTGCCAAGGTTATTGATGCATATATCACTCAGGAACGATATGATTCATGATGAGGGGATCATGGTGCACCCTGGGGGATAGCAACAAACGAGATCTTGGTCGGAGTAGGTGCTTTTGTGTGAGTGTTGATGAGCGTGCAAGTTTCTCTTGGTGCAAGGGCCTAACACCTTCAGGCATTAGTTCTGCATGCCTTGGGGTTCTAGACCTTGTTCATCTAGGCCATGATGTCAGGATGGGGATGTTGTCCCTTAACTTGTAGGTGTGGTCATGTTGTGTCGGGCGGGTAGCCGTCCTCCTTGTTATTATGTGCATGTTTTGCCAGTTGTCTTTGTGCCTGTGTGTGGTGTCATAGTAACCCGTTTCCTGGAATGTGTGCTTGCATTCATCATCAGAGGTGTGGTTAAATTATTGGTGTTGTCGCCTCTTACCTCTTAACTCCTAAAAAAAAAAAAAAAATTGCTTGTTGTCGTAACGATGGGGTCGTTACATATGGTATCAGAGCCAAGTTCAACCCGCGACTTGGGATCACTACATCTTTTGTTGATATGATTTGATTATAATATATCTAATTTATTTGACTTGTATTCATGCAGGTAATCATGGTTAGAGGAAATCACGAAGGCAAAAGATGGGGTGCTAGGGGAGGAGGCACGATGCCTCCAATAACATCCACACCTGAGGGATCTAACCCCCAGGGAGACAAACATGTTGTCGGGTAGGAGAAGATAGCAGTTGGTGATGTGGTTGGAATGATGAAATATTTTTAGCACATGTCTGAGGCACTGATCAACCACTTGGACAGAGAGGAGGCCAGAGCATCGACACCCCCTAAGGGTCCACCACACGCTCCGGTCAGTACTGGTAGAATTCACCGTGAACTCGAGAAGGTCAAATTTCCAGAGTTCTTTGGTGCCCCGGACGGCGCAGCCTCTGAGGCATGGTTGGAGAATATGGCGATGTGCTTTGCACTTCGTGACTATACCTCCAACATGAAGGTCCACATGGCAGTCTTTCAACTGAAGGGGAGTGTTCTTCTATGGTGGAAGACACTCCTACCACAACTGAACATGGTCGTCGAAGACGTGTCATGGGAATTGTTCGAGGAATGGTTTCGAGAGAGGTACCTATCATAGGAATTCATTGAGTGTTAGCTCAATGAGTTCAACGCCTTACGACAGGGCAGCCGTATGGTGCTGAAGTACGAGGCCCATTTTATGGAGTTTCTTCGGTATGCTCTCCATATTAACACTGAGAAACTTAATTTCAAAAGGTTCATGTTCGTCCTTAATGACAACATACGTGAAAATGTTAGGATCTTGATGCCTCAAACCTTGCATGATGTCATCCAGAAGGCCCTCATAGTAGAGGAAGAGCTTATCAGCGGGGGTTAGAGCAGGACTCCAGTGAGACCAGTAGGGTAGGTGTCATCTGGTGCATAGAAACATCATACACCAGCCATACATACGCTGGGATATCATGGCTTCCAGAGGGGATCCACTTTCACTATGGCTCAACGATCGATGCCTCAGCAACGGACACCTTATCGTGGACCACAACATCAGTAGAAATGTCGACCACAACAACAACAGTTTAGGCCTATTTAGCAGAATAGACCAAGATTCCAGGCCGGTGGGCTGTCATCTTCTACTTCGGGTACCAGGACTACTAGGCCAAAGAAGGGGTGTTGGACATGTGGGGAGCCACACTACCAGCGTGACTGCCCTATGGAGAGGACTAGAGAATCTGGATCAGCCGGACCCACTACCGTGGGAGATTTGGGCAAGGCCCATCAGATTCATGCAGCGGTGAATAACCACCAGGCAGAGAACCAGTCGAATGTGCTCAAGATGTCAACTATCATCGTTGACCACACCCTTAGTATTTTGATTGATCCCGGTGCTACCGAGAGTTTCATCTCGGGTGCCACGCTAAAAAGGATTAAGGTAAAGGCAGTCCAATAGGATGAGTTTATCTTCGTAGAGATGGCTTTAGGAGCCAAACAAAATGTTGGAGGAAAGGTTATGGCTTGTACCCTTAACTTGGGAGAGTTTGTCACCAAGGACAACCTGTACGTCACGATCTTAGGATCTTATGACATCATGATTGGTATGGACTGGTTGGAATCACATGAGGCAATATTCAATTGTAAGACGAAATGATTGAGCTTGGTCGATGATGAGGGACAAAGATGAGTGATTGTAGGTCAGAACCAGGGATTTTCCCTGAGGTTCATCTCTTCCTTGCAGCTACAGAAGAGCATGCACAAATGGTGTAATCTTTAGTTGATCCTTGCATTAAATGAGAAGGGAGTAGTGGAAGGTCTAGAACACCTTCCGATGGTGAGGGAGTTTGCAGATGTATTTTTGGAGGAGTTACTTGGGATGACGCTAGAGAGGGAATTGGAGTTTACTATAGACCTAAAACTGGGGACTGAACCGATAGCTAGAACTCCTTATCAGATGTCGACCCCAGAGTTACAGGAGTTGAGAATGCAATTGAAGGAGTTGTTGGACCTAGGACTGATACGTCCAAGTCTGTTACCATGGAGTGCGCTGGTTATTTTCATTAAAAGGAAGGATGGGTAGTGGAGGCTCTGCATTGACTACCGTCAATTGAACAAGGAAATGATGAAGAATCAACATCCGTTGTCGAGGATTGATGATCTTTTTGATCAGATGAAGGGTGCGACAGTGTTCTCAAAGATCGATTTGTGATCAGGGTATCACCAGTTACGGATCAAGGAGGATGATATACCTAAGACATCCTTTAAGATGAGGTTTGGACATTACGAGTTTACTATTTTACCGTTTGGACTGACAAACGCCCTAGGGGTATTTATGAGTTTGATGAACGGGGTGTTCCATGAGTACTTGGACAAGTTCATCCAAGTAGTCATTGACAATAGTTTGATTTACTCTCAGACGATGGAGGAGCATGACGAGCACTTACGCTTGGCACTACAGTGTTTGCGAGAGCACCAATTGTATGGGAAGTTGTCCAAATGCTCATTTTATCAATCAAGGATTCACTACTTGGGGCATGTCATCTCCGACAAAGGTATCACCGTGGATCCAACAAAGGTCAAGGCTATTATGGAATGGCCTGCGTAGAAAAATGTCCCAGAAGTGCGTAGCTTCATGGGTTTAGCAGGATACTATCGACGATTCGTCAAGGTATTTTTGAATATAGAAAATCCGATCACAGAATTGCAGAAGAAAAAAAAGAATTTTGTTTGGATCGAGAAATGTGAGGAAGCCTTTTAGAGGCTCAAGGAACTATTGAAAAAAACACCGATACTAAAGGTCTCTGACATGGATGCAGACTTCTTGGTATGCACTGACGCATCCAAGGAAGGCTTAGGTGGATCCTTGATGCAAGACAGTCGAGTGATCGCTTACATATCGAGGAAACTGAGAAGGCATGAGGAGAACTATGCGATGCACAATTTGGATTTGTTAGCCATTGTATATGCCTTAAAGGTTTGGAGACACTACCTTGTTGGATGAAAGTTTGAACTAAATATGGACCACTGTGGACTATAGCACATCTTTACGCAAAGTGACCTAAACGTGAGACAACGACGTTGGTCATAATTGCTTAGTGAGTATGAATTTGAGATTACTTACATAAAAGGGACAGTGAACCGAGTGGCAGATGCGTTGAGTTGGAGACCACGCATATTTTCGGTGTTTCCTCTTTAGACGAATCTATGTGAAAATATTCTAACTTTACAACGTGACGATGACTGGTACAAGTAGGTCGAGGATTTTATTAGACAAAACACAATGATGGTACCAATATTTCAAGGATATACGTTTGACGACGATGGATTATTGAGGTTTAAAAATTTGATTTACGTACTGTTGAACGACGAGTTGAGGATGTTGATCCTAAGCGAGGCTCATAGAGCCGTCTACATGGATCACCTGGGAGTCATGAAGATGAGGGCGGACCTTAAATCCTTATTCTTCTGGAAGGGATTGAAGGTAGAAATAGTCAACTATGTGGCTAGATGTCTAGAATGTCAGTAGGTAAAGGCTAAACATAGACACCCAACAGGATTACTATAGCCACACGATATTCTAGAATCAAAATGGGAGGTTATTTCGATGGATTTTATTGTTGGATTTCCACTAACGGCAAGGAGACATGAATCGATTTTTGTAGTAGTAGACACTCTGACGAAGAATGCTCACTTTATTCTTGTGCGTACAACGTATCAAGCACCTGACATAGCTAGAGTTTTTATTTGTGAGATTGTGAGGTTGCATGGTGTGCCTAAGAGGATTATATCCGATCAAGGATTGGTGTTTACTGGACGATTTTGGACAAGTTTCCAAGAGGCCTTGGGAACCCAACTTAACTTCAATACTGTGTATCACTCAGAGATTGATGGGCAGGCCGAACGAAAGAACCATACCTTGGAAGACATGTTGCGCATGTATGTGATGGACCAACAAAAGCATTGGGAATAATTCTTACCACTGGTGGAATTCGCTTATAACAACAGTTACCAAAGCACCATTAAGATGGCACCTTTCGAGTTCCTCTACGCGCGACCGTGTCAAACGCCTGTTAGTTGGGATCAGCTTGAGGATAGGGTCCTGGTGGGACCAAAAGAGATCCAAGAAATGGAAGAGAAAATGAAAACAATAAGACAAAGGATTAAAGAAGCGCAGGATTGACAGAAGAGTTATGCCGATGCACACCTTTTCGACCATAGTTACGAGGTTAGTGATCGAGTCTTCTTGCAGGTTAAACTGCATAAGAGTTTGATAAAGTTTGGAAAGGGAGATAAACTCTCTCCTAGGTTCATGGGACCTTTCTATATTGTGGAGAGAAAGGGGCCCGTGGCCTATTGACTAGCCTTGCCTGATTCTTTGAGGTGTATGCATGACGTTTTTCATGTATCTGTTTTGAGACATTATATTAGTGATCCTACACATGTTATTGACATGATTTCTTTGTAGTTGTCGAATGAGGGGGCACTCATGGCTGATCCAATCCGCATCCTGTATTGTCACGTTAGAAATCTATGGCGTTGGACAGTAGATCAGGTCAAGGTCTAGTGGGACAATTATAGTCCACACTCGCTGAGCTGGGAGGATGCATATGACATGCACCAGCAGTTTCCATTTTTGTTTGATAGATACACTTATGATATTGTGATACACATTATTTCGGCACTTATACTATGAAACTTCGGGACAAATTTTAGACCAACAGGAGGTGTATGTAACATCATGCTCTTCCGCATTGAGCAAACTTATTATTTGAGGACACTTTCTCACAAGTGATCTGGATTATTATGCTATTAAAACATTGATTTTGATCGTGAGGCATTATGGGTTGATGACATGTTGTTTTATTGCATTGACATAGACAGATGCTAATTATTCGGTTTCACTGAGTGTGTAGGATTTTGGACCTTAAGGATGCAGAGGCATCGATGGAACCCCTTGGACTCTGTATCGAGTCAGGGAGTGAACTAATGGGATTTGATTGTTTTATATGTGATATTAGTGCATATGATTAGATGATATGATATGGATATATTTTTTACATTATTCGTTGATGATGCAGGCTGACGATAGATTTCCGACCAGACTCACATGTGGAGTAGAGGGGTCACGCACGACTACTAGAGATGTTGAGGGAGAGGTGTGGACAATAGCCCTGCCACAACCTACTATCACTCCTGTCGTGGCTCGAACTGTATTTTAATGTTTACCTAGTTCAAGAGGAGCCACGATGTCGCGAGGGAATACTGCGACAATCGCTCACGATGATTCTAAGGGGCGCGCAATAAGGAGGGGGCCTTATTCCTTAAAGGCCCTTAGTCTCCCACAAGTTCACCTGGCGGAGTATTGACTACAGAGGTTTTTGATGTATTCCAAGTTAGTCAAGAGGCGAGTGTCACCCTTGGAGCACATGGTGCGTCCTGAATGGTGCATCGTGCAAGAAAAATGGAAAGAGGTGAGTGGCACCCTCGAGCACGTGGTGCGTCCGGAAGGGCACGTTGTGCAAGGGAACAAATGAGGAGAGTGGCACCCTTGGAGCACCTAGTGCATCCTAAAGTGCACGTCGTGTTGTTAGTGATAAATGAATGAACATAGATGGCCTTAGGATGAATATTGTGATAAGAATTTTTGAAACAATTTCCCTAATAAAATGTCGCCCAACACGAAAATTTAAGGTCTAGGTCTAAATTATGCTAGTGGTAAAATTTTATCTTTAAAATATATATATACACACACACACACACACACACACACACACACACATATAAAATAAAAATAAAAATAAAATAATTAATAATTATAATCTTCGTTAAATCTTGTAACAAGAAGGGGGAAAACAATTTAAACGATTCATAAAAAAAATCTGTTAGAATAAAATTTAAAAAAGGGGAAATAATTGTTTTATTATTTTATGATAATTTAAAATTTATTAATTAAAAAGGGAAAAGGGAAAAAGTTAATTTCTACACCTGCCAATTTGAGTTCTAAATGAAAAGGGGAAAGAGGGAAATATAAAATATTTAGGAAACTAGGAAAAGAGGGAAACATAAAAAGAAAAGGGAGACACCTAGGAGAGATTCTAGGAGTGACTCTAGGTGGGTGAGGGAAATAGGGGTAATTAATTAATTAAAGAAATTAATTTATGGAGGAATGTGTTATCTCCTCAAATAAATTGGTGGAATTTTTTCTTTTGAGGTGATAGGTTGTGGTCTAAATTTTATTCCTAAATTTTTGTAAGTAGGTTAGAGAGTCTGTATTCTGTAAATAAGCTCAAAAGAAATTTTGGATTTGGTTTGGTCAACCAAAAGTTAGAATCTCAGGTTTCGATGGTTTAGGCGAGCCTGCAATGCGCTCATAAACCACCGAAAGCCCTTGTTCCCGGCAGTTAAGAGTTCGAAGCAAGAATGCGGTTAACCACCGAAAGCGTTTCAACGGTAAAAATGGAAAGCCTGTGCTTTCGCATGAGCCAGCTATCAAGTTGGCGTAATGATGAAAAGAAACCATCGAAATCTCGTCAAGTTGGAAGGTATGCACGTTCTATGGTTTCGATCTGAAACTTTGAAGCTATTGTCGTCCTTTCAAACGCAATTGTCTTTTCAAAATCTAGACACGGCGGTGTCACTGAAATTCATGCATGATTGTCACGAAGCCTCCCTCCATTTCCAGTCGCAAGTACACGTTCTATCATGATCCCTCTAATCCCTCATTAAATCCTCATTCATTAATCATTTTGAATTCTGGAGATTACTGAGATGATCGTGAGTTCGCGATTTCATCAGATTGAAAGTGTTTCCAGCGATCCTAATCCCGTTTCCTCTGGTGATTGTCAAAGTGCCATTAGAGTCCAGTGACTGCTCTCAAGTCAATTACGCTAGGTCAGTTTATCAAACAAGTCATAATCCCTCTCTGTTTCAAATTTAAATTGATATACCACCGAAAATCTAAAATTATGGCGTGCTTTCAGTCAAATTGTCGCCCAAAAACTTGGTTAGTGTTTGATCTCAGTGATCCGAATTTTGTGTCACCCTGCCCCACAGGCTCTTTCACGAGTTATACCCTCTGTGTTCCTAAATTCTAGATTCATTGTCTCCCTGGACATTCAGTTTCCCATAGTCGCAGGTTCAGCCAACATTGACCAATGCCGAAAGCAGGGCCAGTGTTGAGGTCGGAGGTGGATGGAGTCTGGTACTTGGAGGCACACCCAGATGTAGCAGAGTTTTTCAAACAAGCAGGGGTATTCAAATACTATGAAAAACTGACCAGTTTTCACCAACATGTAGCTGAATCTTTTGCGATTGTATATGATGGAAGGTCTTCCAAGATAGGGAAATAAGAGTTTATCATAGATGAATCTTCTATAGAAGAGTTTACAGGTCTTCCATGGACAGGAGACTGTTGGTTTAAATATACACTGCCCTCTAATGTTGAATTTAGATCATATCTATTACCTATTCACAAAGATTTGATCTGGAAAAAGGATATACCTATGTCCTTCTTGCAACCACAGTGGCAATCTTTGTTAAAAGCAATCTTTGTGTATATTACTTGTGAAGGACGATATAACAGAGTGATGTTCTATCATTTTAAACTTCTTAATCATTTTGCAGGTAGAGAACTAATAAATCTACCTTTCTATTTTCACAAGACTCTTACTAAAATGGCCAGACAAGTTAAAGCTAAGCCTACTAAGGTTGCTAACAGACTATCTCACCAAGGGATTATTACTCTTTTGGTCAAGGAATCTCTAAAGAGGAAACAGGTTGAATGGGGTTTCTTTCTTTTCTTGAATGAATTCCAAACAGAGAAACCACCAGAAGCTGAAACTAAGAAGACCAGTGGCAGAAAGATTATTACTCCTCGAAGCAGTCACAGGAAAAGGAAAGGTATTTCACCACCGAGAGATTCCAGAAAATCATCCTC
>JZKD02S2206051.1:242139-257972 GCA_000966675.3 Picea glauca | reverse complement strand
ATCTCTAACCCAGTTTCTGGCTAACACCAAGGAAAGTCTACAGAGAATAGGATGTTTTGGTTCTTTCCTTTCTGAGTAGGAACCCTTAATCCAATCCCTGGCTAACACACTTGAAGAGGTAAAGGAAACCTATAGAAGATAAGGTGTTGTAGTTCCTTTCTGTCTGAGCAGGAACATCTTAACCAAATCCCTGGCTAGCACACTTGCAGAGGTAAAGGAAACCTACAGAAGATAAGGTGTTGTAGTTCCTTTCTGTCTGAAAAGGAACACCTTAACCAAATCCCTGGCTAGCACACTTGCATAGGTAAACAAAACCTACAGAAGTCTAGGTGATTGGGTTCCTTCCTATCTGAGCAGGAACCTTTTAACCGAACCTCTAACTAGCACACTTGCAGCAGTAAATGAATTCTACATAGGTTATGATGTTCCGATCCTTTCTGTCTGAGCAAGGACCTTTAACCAATTCTCTGCTAGCCTCATAAAATCATCACACAAGATTGCTGATAAAAAGAATTACGATTCATTCAGTAACTAAGACAGATTCAGTAGTGTTTCAACAAAGCGGAGTCCATTAAAACAGTGTTTCAGCAAACGACAGTTAAACAAAATGTAAACAGAAATTATACTAACACACTTCTATCTAATGGGTGAATCTTGTGATGAAGGTGGGCCCTCCCTTCTCACAAGATTCCCCTGAGCAAAAAAAACTAGAGAAGGATACTCAAAGTAGTCTTATATTCATCTGTCGAAATATCACATTACAGATTGGAAGGATAGAATACATCCCGCTTCTCTGGAGTTGCTTCAATGTATCAAAACTTGGATATCTCGAATGGTGATTTCCTCTGATTTAAAGAGGAAATCCCTTCGATACAATCATTACAATGCATATATGAATCCTATCCTAAGTCGGATCTTCTTTCTAAATCAGCATAGGATGTCCTAGTCTCACGCAACCGAATGCTATTACAGGAACTGAATAAGATATTTCTGTTACGGCTGGTGTGACAGCTTCTTCTTCGTTGTTGTCGATGCTGTTTCAGCATCGCAATTCACGGGTTGTTTCAGCCACGTGAATTGCGCTCTGACTGTTGACCGTTGACTGTGTCGGCTTCCTTGTGTTTCAGCATCGTCGGTTCTAGCGGGTTCTCTGTGTTTCAGCATCTGCAACTTTGGACTGTGTACTAGCTTTGTGTTTCAGCATCTTGCGACCTCGAACTGTGTAGCAGCTCTGTGTTTCAGCATCTGCGGCCTCGGATAGTGTAGCAGCTCTGTGTTTTAGCATCAGTTATGTGTTTCAGCAACGGCGGTCTTGGACAGTTTTGTGTTTCAACAATAGGCCTTGAATGCAAATCTGCAGCTTTGGACACTTATGCATTTCTAATCAATGGTTAAGTACGAGAATGATGTAAAATATTATGCAAAACAGATTAAACATATAGTAATGAGAAGGGACGTTGTATACCTTTGAGATGATCAGATAAAGTGATAGGATGAGTCTAAATGTAGGTGATCAAGAGTATAATGGTGGCAAAAATTATAGGCAAAAAGCTACATTGTGTGGTCCTAACATGAAGCTATATAGATAGCTTAGGATTCTGAGGTTGAAGTTGAAGGAGTTTCAGTCATCAGCTCAGAAGAAAACTAGATTGGAGACTCTAGCTAACTTAGCTACGATCATAATAGACACACCAGAGCCTTCCACACAACCAACAGAAGTTTGCAGATCTGCACGAACAAGCGCTGCCTCTTCCAAGAAACCTTGAACATCAAAAAGGGATCCAAGGTAAGCATTTTTGCAATTTTGATGTTTTCTTAAAATTGAAGTTTCGGTGGTTTAGGCGAACAGGACAACTGTTCATTAACCACCGAAAACAAGACTTTTGGTAGATAATTCACTCAGGAGATTTCCAAGTTAACCATCGAAAGCCTGTCATTTCCAGAATGATCAAATTTTTACACAGATCAAAGTTTTTTGAACTGAAAAGGTTTGAAACCTCTTTGAACGAACATTTGATGAATTATCAAGACAAATCCAACAACTACTTTTGATATATTATGGAAAGAGGAAGTGTTTCAAAGGTGTTTGGTATCTTTGACAAAGACAGAAAATCAGGACACTTTCTCACATCAACAGATTCAAATTTGTCTCTTTTGGAGAGTCATCATTCAGCCTTGGGAGGCTATCCTGCACTACACCAACACTCAACAAGAGATAAAGACCATGAAATCAGGGATTGACCTCATTTCTGGGGATCATCCCACATCTTTTGCAACTAAATTTTGATTTACTATCTTTAGCATATTTGATCCATGTTTTCAGGATCTCAAAACTGCATTGTAAAGCTATAAAGCTAAAGGTAGAATAGGAACCAAGGGTTCAATTTTGAGTTCTACATGCTACTGTTTTGTAACAAGACACTTTCTTTAATATATCAACCAACAAGCTTCTTTTATTTGTTACTGTCAGACCTTATTTTATCTATGTCTATGCTTATGAGTGGAATTAGTTCTTTTGTCTCTGTTTAATGATCCTGGTAACTGTCATCTTACTTTTGATTATTAAACAAGAATCACAAGCATCCTTGGCTAGTTTATTAACCCATCATATATATGGTTTCATGTATGTTCTGGTTGATTGATTAGTTTTCTCATCCACCTGTTATTCAAACCTATCTAACAATAGCTCTTGAAGGCCTTGTGTTGCATGATCATAGTTAAGACTATCTTGAGAATACAACTCAGAGTTTCAGATATTCATCTTGATCCAAAACCCCAACCCATTATTGAGAAAATAGTTCCCAAAAAGATTGAGTTACCAGGCATCTCTGACTTACAACCTAGGAGAGTTTCCTGGAGTGCTAACAAATTGGCGCCGTTGTCGGGGAGAGGAGATTGAAGCTAAGCTTCCTTAGGAGACGAAATAGATCCATCTTTGATGATAGACAAAGCCTGGACATTATTTTGGTTGTATTTTTCTATCTGGCGACTCCATTGAAACGAAGTGGCTCCGAAAAGAGCTCACACCAGGGAGAACAAAGAAGGCCCACTCACAACATCAGTTCCTAACCCTGAGAACATCATCAACAAGGGTAAAGATTTGCAAAGACATGCTTCCGGATCGGCAAAGATGGTAGATTCAGGTATTCAAACCGACACTCCTTCTTTCATATCTAAAAGGCCTTTAATTGAATCCCCTACCGTTGAAACTCATAGTTCTCAAGAAATTGAAAATTTATCTCAAATATTGAAGGTAGAAGAACCTTCACTTTCTTCTAATATTACTGACTCTATTCTTGAGGTTGATGTTTCATCCCATCCTAAAGAAATAATTACAGGGTCCTCTTAGCAAAAGGAAACCTCTTCTTCATCTTCTGTGAATTCCTCACCCATCAAACCTACAGAAGGTATTCTATACACTCACACTAATCAGCCTGTTCTAGAAGATATTTTGCTTAATCTGTCCTCCAAGGGAGAAGAAAATTTAGCCCTGTTGCTTGGTCAGTTTTATAAAGCCTCTTACTTTTCACCTATTTCTGAAAATTCTGCTCTAGGTGAAGTGAGACAACCATCCTATTTTAGCTCGGTCATCCCATCTCCACCTTCATCCCCTACAAGTTCTTCTTCCATATCAACCCCCAAGATTTCCATGGCTGCCCCTTTAACCAAGATGGAATAGATTTGGGCAAATAGGTATGCCCCACTTGTATTTCCAAATCCTTTATCTGCCATGCCAAATGGATATTATCAGAAATATATGCCTAATTTTACCGGAGTGGGAGATTATACTTTTGAAGAACATATTGAAGCTTTTTATGCTTATGCTGAAAATATTAACATTTCAGAAGAAGATGTGTGGACCAAATTTTTTGTTCAGAGTTTAGATGGCCAAGCCAGGAAGTGGTTCAAAGAGCTACCGGAAAATTCAGTCACAAGTATTGAACAATTAGATGAGGTATTATTAAAACACTGGGGAGAAAGAAGAGATCTACTGTACTACATTTCAGAGTTTGGAAATTTAAGGAGAGAAGATGGAGATTCTGTCTCGGACTTCATCAAGAGGTTTAATAAAATGTTTGGCAAGATTCCTGCAGAGATTAAACCAAGTGATGCATCGGCAAAGATCACATTCTTTGCTGCCTTTGATCCAGATTTTTGTCTAATCCTCAGAGAAAGAAGATCAGCCACACTTGCTTTAATGCAATATGTTTCCCTTGAGGTCGAATCAAACATTACAACATCCCAGAAGCTCAAAGGAAAGGTCGAGAGAAATAAGTCTACTGTTGAGCCCTCTTCTTATTCTAATAGTAAAATGGAAAAGATGGCAAAGATGTTGGACAATTTGACATCTGAAATGTCAAAATTGAAGGTCCAAAATCAGCAACCAACAAAGACAAAAGAGCCAAATACTTTTGCCCCAAGAAATCCAAATGCTTTCCCTTATAGAAGGAACAATCCACAAGTCCAAATCCTTCGAAGAGACAGGAATGCAGGTGATGATCAGAGAATTAGACCACCTTTTCAAAATTCAATGGTAGATGAAGAATAACAGCCATCTCATGATGAAGTCGAAGAAGCAGATGAAATAAACTGTTTTGGTGATGAAAATGGTCCTTCCTTTTTGACACAAGTTGCCTATGAAGAATCCCTGATGGACCAGCAAATTCATGAGGCAAGTATTGAAGAGTCTATCTACTTGACAGATGATTAGAAAGGTTACAACTTAAGATCCAAGAGTGTTGTCCCGAAACCATTGATTGTTGCTCCTGTGAAGAGTAAAGATGTTGCTACCAAGCAACCTGCCGCTCATGAAAAACATACCTCCTCTCCTGCAAAATAGTAGCAGAAGAAAACACAACCTCTAGCCAAGGAACAAGTCAATCTCAAAGCTCCTTCCAATGAGGTAAAATCTTCTGATAAATCAACTTTCTCTTTTAATTTTGAATCAGAAATTCAAAAAGTGAAGATACCTATGCCTTTAACTGAACTCATGAAGAATGAAATATTTAAATCAGCCATCTTGAAGTCCCTCGAGCCAAACACCTCTTCATCTACTGATTTTGTTAGCCTACAAGATGACAAGCCGATAGTAACTATAGGGCCTATGATAGAAGACCGTGAAGATTCTTGTCCACCTTTCTACATATCCCTAAATGTCCATGATAAGATCCTCCACAATTGTTTGCTAAATTCTGGGGCATCACATAATCTCATGCCAAAAGAAGTGATGGATGAGCTTGGTCTTGAAGTCACCAAACCATATCAGGATCTCTTCTCTTTTGATTCTAGGAAAGTCAGATGCCTTGGCCTCATAAAATACCTTGTTATAAACCTTGCCCAATTGCCAATGAGAAGCATGGTAATGGATGTGGTAGTTGTTGATATCCCACCTAAGTTCGGTCTTCTCTTGTCTCGTCCATGGGGCAAAAGGTTACGAGGTACCCTACAGATGGATCTTTCATATGCTACGATTCCAGTGTTTGGGGGAGAGATGAAAAGACTTTACAAGGAGAATCAACTTGCCTACATCATCAACGATGCAAAAAATTATGTAAATCATCCTATTTATTCCATGGACACAGATTTTGGTTCATACATTCTTCAAATAGATGATGCTCAATCCACTCCTATGTAGCTTGTGAAGCCTATTGAACAACAAACTGATGATAAGAACGTTTCAGTATGGACCATGTATTTTGATGGAGCCAGTACTAAGATTCAGCAGGTACAGGGGTAGTTTTGATTTCTCCTTACAATGAGACTATATCTTTGTCTTTCAAGCTCGATTTCAGAACTACTAACAACATAGCAGAATACGAGGCCTTTCTGTTGGGATTAAATTCAACTAAGGAGATGGGAATAAAAGGTTTAAAAGTATTTGGAGATGCAGACCTCATTATACAACAGGTAAATAGTACCTTTCAAGCAAAGCATGTCAGATTGAAAGCCTATAGGGAGGAGGTATGGAAAGTGCGAGATTCTTTTTCTGTTTTTGAAATTTCATATATACCCAGGGATATGAATTAGCTTGTTGATTCCCTTGCTGTTTCAACCAGCATGTTCATTCCTCCCATGCCCCCTAGGCTCAGTTATGAGATCCAAGTAAAATATAGACCATCCTTGCCCGACAATATTAAATACTGGAAAGTTTTCGAAGATGATGATGAACTTAACAGATTTCTTCAAGTGGTAGATGAATTTTCTGATATGCATGTTGACCAGCAGAATCTAAATGTAGAAGAATCCCAGAAGCCCAAGCTAAAACAAAGATTTGGTCAACATGATATTGTTCAGCTACCTAGCAATTATATACCCCGAGGTTTGGTACCCCTTGAAAATCTTTTTGATCAGAATGATGTTCCTTACAAGCCAGATAAAAAGGAGAAAGATCCTGTTGTTCATGAGCACAACATAGGGAGTGAAGGTCAACCAAAATTCATAAATATGTCTTCTGAATTGACTGTTGATCATAAGTCCAAATATTGCAGCATTCTGAAAGAATTTTCTAATGTTTTTGCTTGGAAATATAGTGACCTAAAGACTTATGATCCTGATATCATTCAACACAAGATTCCTCTTGAGAAAGACACCATTCCTTTCAAACAAAATCTCAGACCTATTAGTACTCTTCTTCTGCCTGTAATCGAAAGAGAAATTAAAAAGATTCTCGATGCCAAGATCATAATCCCTTTGAGATACTCTAAATGGATAGCAAATCTAGTGATAGTGAGAGAGAAGAATGGTGAGGTCAAATTATGTGTGGACTTTAGAAACCTAAACAGATGCTCTAAGAAAGACAACTATCCCCTGCCTAAGATGGAACATTTGCTGCAAAGGATTTCAGGGGCTAATGTCATGTCTTTCCTAGATGGTTTTTCGGGCTACAATCAGATCTCTGTCCACCCTGATGACTAGGAGAAGACTGCATTTAATACTCCTTGGGGTACCTTTATGTATGCCAAGATTCCATTCGGGTTAATGAATGTCGGGGCCACATTTCAAAGGGCCATGGACATAGCTTTCGTGGGAGAAAAGGACAAGTTTGTCCTTATATATCTTGATGAAATCACAATATATTCCAGCAGTCATGAGGAGCATCTAAAGAAACTAAAAAGAGTATTCTTGAAATGCAAGCAGTTCAAAATCTCATTGAATCCCAAAAAGTCCTAGTTTTCTCTCAGGAAAGGTAATATCTTAGGCCACATCGTCTCGGCAGAAGGTGTAAAGATTGATCCAACTCGGGTGGAAGCAATTCATAGGCTGTCCTTGCTAAGATCAAAAAAGGATATCCAATCACTGCTTGGTAAGATAAATTTTGTTAGAATATTTGTGCCAAATTTTGCCGAATTAGTTAAACACATAACATGTATGCTGAAAAAGGGGTTTGAGATCAAATGGAAAGATAATGCAAGGAACTCATTTCAGGATATCAAGCAAGCTATCATGGAATCCCCGACTTTGATCAACCTAGATTATAGTAAGATATTCTATGTTTTTTCCTTTGCTTCATATGACACAGTGGAAGCAGTTCTGTTACAGAAAGATGATGACAATTTGGATCATCCTGTTGCTTTCTTCAGCAAAACACTCAGAGATGTTGAACTAAGGTATGAACCTATTGAGAAACAATCCTATGCTCTCATTAAATCTTTAAAATCTTTTAGAATTTACATTCTTCACTTAAAGGTCATCGCATATGTCCCTTCATCCTCCGTGAAAGATGTTTTGACTCAGCCCGACATTGACGGAAAGAGAGCTAGATGGATTGCAAAGTTGATTGAGTTCAACATTGAAGTAAAGCCCACCAAATTGGTAAAATGTCAGGGCCTTGCTAAGCTCTTAACAGAGAAAAATCGTGAGCTGCTTGACATTAATTTCATGGGAGAAAGTTCAGTAAATTTGTAGACAGAGTTGGTAGCGGTTGGACAACATAGCAGTCAACAAGTGGCAGAGCATTTGTCTTCCTGCGAATGGTATTCAGGTATTATACGTTTTTTGCAAAATATGGAAGTTCCTCTTGAACTCAGTATGACTCAAGCTCAAGCCCTTAATCTCAGAGCCATCAAATTCTGCATTTACAATAATTTTTTATATTGGAAAGACCCTGCTGGTTGTCTCAGATGTTTAGACAAAGAAGAGTCAGTCAAAGTTACACATCAGTTTCATTCAAGTGTTTGTGGGGGTCATCATTACTGGAAGACTACTGTTCATAAAATCCTAAAGGCTGGATACTATTGGCCTTTCTTCTTCTCAGATGTGTGTGCCTTCGTCAAAACGTGTGACAAATGTCAAAGATTTACGAGAAAACAACAGCTAAAATATTTACCCCTGAGACCTATAGTGGTGAATGGCCCTATCAGCAGTGGGGTTTGGATTTTATAGGTGAGATAAATCCTTTATCTAGTGGCTAGAATAAGTGGATCTTAGTGGCCACAGATTATTTTACAAAGTGGATAGAGGCGATTCCCACCCGGAATGCCACTCACCAGGTAGTCATGAAGTTTTTTTATGAAAATATTTTGAGCAGATTTGGCTGTTCAAAAATGCTGGTAACAGATAATGCAGTAGCATTCAAATCAGAGGCATTAGTAGATATGTGTGAATCAATGGGAATACAGTTGGTACATTCAACCCCCTACTACCCTCAGGGTAACGGCTTGGCTGAATCATCCAATAAGACCTTAATCAAAATCATCAGGAAACTGTTAGAGGAAAACAAAAAGAATTGGGATTCTAAACTGAAATTTGCTCTGTGGGCAAACAGAGTAAATATCAAAAATTCCATAGGAACCTCTCCATTCAAATTGGTCTATGGGACTGATGCTATTTTCCCTGTTCAGTTAGTTTTACCAGTGGCTAGATTCTTTCAGGAAGAGCAAACCGAGTCAAACAATATGGTAAGAAGAATGCTTGATTTGGTGGAACTGTAGAAATCCCACGAACAGTTAGTGGACAGATCAGAGGCACATCAAAATAGGATAAAAAATACTTTTGACAGAAAGGAAAAGATGGACAATTTTCAAATTGGTGATTGAGTTTTAAAATGGGATGCTCTTAGATAGGATAAAGGCAAGCATAACAAGTTCGATTCTTTGTGGACCAGTCCTTTCATGATAAACCAAGTACAGAATAACAACACTTTCATGCTGCAGAATCTAGAAGGTGAAGAAATGTTCGGCGGCCCGGTAAATGGGCGATTTTTAAAACTCTATTTTGTCTAAGGCTGCAAAGCCTAGACATTGTAATGTTAGTCTTAGTTTTTATTTTTTGCAGAATAACTCCATGCCCAATGGAAAACACTAGCAGATAGTTTTTAATTTTCTTTTTTAGGAAAGGCATTGATTCTATGGTTCTTGAAACCCCACAGGGAGGTGTTCATCCCCAATAGGAGCCAGTGTTATCTCCTCAAATAAATTGGTGGAATTTTTGCTTTTGAGGTGATAGGTTGTGGTCTAAATTTTATTCCTAAATTTTTGTAAGTAGGTTAGAGAGTCTGTATTCTGTAAATAAGCTCAAAAGAAATTTTGGATTTGATTTGGTCAATCAAAAGTCAGAATCTCAGGTTTCGGTGGTTTAGGCAAGCCTGCAATGCGCTCATTAACCACCGAAATCCCTTGTTCCCGGCAGTTAAGAGCTCTAAGCAAGAATGCAGTTAACCACCGAAAGCGTTTCAACGATAAAAATGGAAAGCCCGTGCTTTTGCATGAGCCAACTGTCAAGTTGGTGCAATGATGAAACGCTATCGCCGAAAGCTCGTCAAGTTGGAAGGTATGCATGTTCTATGGTTTCGATCCGAAAGTTTGAAGCTCTTGTCGTCCTTTCAACCACAATTGTCTTTTCAAAATCTAGACACGACGGTGTCACTAAAATTCATGCATGATTGTCATGAAGCCTCCCTCCATTTCCAGTCGCAAGTACACGTTCTATCATGATCCCGCTAATCCCTCATTAAATCCTCATTCATTAATCATTTTGAATTTCGGAGATTACTGAGATGATCGTGAATTCACGATTTCATCAGATTGAAAGTGTTTCCAGCGATCCTAATCCCGTTTCCTCTGGTGATTGTCAAAGCGCCATTAGAGTCCAGTGACTGCTCTCAAGTCAATTAAGCTAGGTCAATTTATCAAACAAGTCATAATCCCTCTCTATTTCAAATTTAAATTGATATACCACCAATAATCTAAAATTTCGGTGTGCTTTCAGTCAATTTTTCGCCCGAAAACTTGGTTAGTGTTTGATATCGGTGATCCGAATTTTGTGTCACCCTGCCCCACAGGCTCTTTCATGAGTTATACCCTATGTGTTCCTAAATTCTAGATTCATTGTCTCCCTGGACATTCAGTTTCCCATAATCGCAGGTTCAGCCAACATTGACCAATGCCGAAAGCAGGGCCAGTGTTGAGGTCGGAGGTGGACGGAGTCTGGTACTTGGAGGCACACCCAGATGTAGCATAGTTTTTCAAACAAGTAGGGGTATTCACATACTATGAAAAACTGACCAGTTTTCACCAACAAGTAGCTGAATCTTTTGTGATTGTATATGATGGAAGGTCTGCCAAGGTAGGGAAAGAAGAGTTTATCATAGATGAAGCTTCTATAGCAGATTTTACAGGTCTTCCACGGACAGGATACTGTTGGTTTAAATCTACACTGCCCTCTAACGTTGAATTTAGATCATATCTATTACCTATTCACAAAGATTTGATCTGGAAAAAGGATATCCCTATGTCCTTCTTGCAACCACAGTGGCAAGCTTTGTTAAAAGAAATCTTTGTGTATATTACTTGTGAAGGACGGTATAACAGAGTGATGTTCTATCATTTTAAACTTCTTAATCATTTTACAGGCAGAGAACCAATAAATCTACCTTTCTATTTTCACAAGACTCTTACTAAAATGGCCAGACAAGTTAAAGCTAAGCCTACTAAGGTTGCTAGCAGAATATCTCACCAAGGGCTTATTACTCTTCTGGTCAAGGAAGCTCTACAGAGGAAACAGGTTGAATGGGGTTTCTTTATTTTCTGGAATGAATTCCAAACAGAGAAACCACCAGAAGCTAAAACTAAGAAGACCATTGGGAGAAAGATTATTACTCCCCGAAGCAGTCACAGGAAAAGGAAAGGTATTTCACCACCGAGAGATTCCAAAAAATAATCCTCTGTCAAGGAGAAAAGAATTAAAAGAAAACTGCAGTTTGGAGGTGAGCAGTCCAAGGGTCCTGCTATAGGAAATAATCCTTTAAATCTACCTTACAGTGATTCAGAACAAGAATTGACAGAGACACAGGAAAATGTACAGATTGAACATGAGGCAGACTATTGTTCCAATTTACCTTCATCAATTCCTACAGAGACACACATCCATCAGTGACAAAACCCTATTCAAGTAAGCTCAAAATAGCTAAATCACGGAAAATCAACAAACTCCTTCAACAGGTTTATGAAATGGAAGTCCTGGAAAGGGTGATTAAAAAAGATAATACAGACCTGACTGACATAAATATAAAACTCTTCAAAATGAATCAAACCCTTAAAGAGAAGCATGACAATATTAAAGACAGAAACAGGGTATTGATCGGGGAAAACATGAAGCTGTATAAACAACTTAGGATTCTGAGGTTGAAGTTGAAGGAGTTTCAGTCATCAGCTCAAAAGCAAACTGGTTTGGAGACTCTAGCGAACTTAGCTACGACCATAAATAGACACACCGGAGCCTTCCACACAGCCAACAGAAGTTCGCAGATCTGCACGAACAAGGGATGCCTCTTCCAAGAAACCTTGAACATCAAAAAGGGATCCAAGGTAAGCATTTTTGCAATTTTGAAGTTTTCTTAAAATTGAAGTTTCAGTGGTTTAGGCGAATAGGATGACTGTTCATTAACCACCGAAAACAGGACTTTCGGTAGATAATTCACTCAGGAGATTTCCAAGTTAACCACCGAAAGCCTGTCATTTCCAGAATGATCAAGTTTTTACACAGATCGAAGTTTTTTGAACTGAAAAGGTTTGAAACCTCTTTGAACGAACATTTGATGAATTATAAAGACAAATCCAACAACTACTTTTGATAGATTATGGAAAGAGGAAGTGTTTCAAAGGTGTTTGGTATCTTTGACAAAGACAGAAAATCAGGACACTTTCTCACATCAACAGATTTGAATTTGTTTGTTTTGGAGAGTCATCATTTAACCTTGGGAGGCTATCCTGCACTACACCAACACTCAACAAGAGAGAAAGACCATGAAATCAGGGATTGACCTCATTTCTGGGGATCATCCCACATCTTTTGCAACTAAATTTTGATTTACTATCTTTAGCATATTTGATCCATGTTTTCAGGATCTCAGAACTGCATTGTAAAGCTATAAAGCTAAAGGTAGAATAGGAACCAAGGGTTCGATTTTGAGTTCTACATGCTACTGTTTTGTATTAAGACACTTTCTTTAATATATCATCTAGCAAGATTCTTTCATTTGTTACTGTCAGACCTTCTTTTATCTATGTCTATGCTTATGAGTGGAATTAGTTCTTTTGTCTCTGTTTAATGATCCCGGTAACTGTCATCTTACTTTTGATTATTAAGAAAGAATCACAAGCATCCTTGGCTAGTTTATTAACCCATCATATATATGGTTTTATGTATGTTCTGGTTGATTGATTAGTTTTCTCATCGACCTGTTATTCAAACCTATCTGACAATAGCTCTTGAAGGCCTTGTGTTGCATGATCATAGTTAAGACTGTCTTGAGAATACAACACAGAGTTTCAGATATTCATCTTGATCCAAAACCCCAACCCATTATTAAGAAAATAGTTCCCAAAAAGATTGAGTTACCAGGCATCTCTAACTTACAGCCTAGTAGAGTTTCCTGGAGTGCTAACAGAATGAAGGGGATGGGTGACACTTGTACGGGGAGGATTTTTAGGATTTAATTTATCAAACATTAAATTAAATGGGATTTTGGGAAGGTTGAGGACTTGGAAACTCTATTTAATGGAGGGAGGAGAAGGATGAAGGATCTCTTCTGTTTGCATAATGTTACACTGCATAAATCTATACTTGACTTTCTTAGCTTGTGGGAGTTGGGACACCAAGCTCGGTGAGGAGTGGTAACTCAGCCTTGCAAAGCGATTTGGGAGCTAGCTGAATCTTTGGATAGTGTGTGTGGCCCCTTTGCGGCTCGGGGGGCTAAGAAGGAAGAAGAGTACCCCTAGTGTTTCGTGGGAGGTATCGGTGAAGTCTCATCGATCGACAAGCGGGAGTTTCATAAAGCGCGCGATACTTCAACTCAGAGCGGGCGATTGGGCAATGGTACGCCTTATTTTATTTTTGTGTGATAGAATGTTAGTATGAATTATGTTTTTAGTTTTGTAAGCTTATATCAAGTAAAGAATATTTTAGTCTTAGCGTTCTAGTTGATGACTGAATTTCCCATAGCCTTAGCTGGATGACTGATTGATTTCCCATGGCCTTCGATTCCTGACATGTATTGACCGTCCTATGGTTTTTGATTGTGTTTGATTGAGGTCCACTTTGCCTTCGTCCCTAGCTCATCAGTCTGCGCCTGAGCAGTCAGCCAGGAGCCTGATCTACGGTTGTCGATTCGACGTTAATAGACCTATGGATATCAACGCCCTTCTTTTTTGTGCGTGGATGATGGGCGAACGAAATTCCTATTAGTTTTCCACCTCTAATGTTGTCCTTGGCTGGTGGTTCCATTGTGCCCTGATCCATTTATTTAACCTTGCAATTTGATTGTTGGCGAATTTTTTCCTTAAACTCGACATGCTTATATCTCATTGTTATCTCGTTTTTACCCCGTTTTTATATCTTGATGAATCCTTGACCCTACATTTTAATCTTGGACAATTGATAACTCTACGTTTTTTTTTTAAGGATAATTTTAACCCTTCATTTTTATTCTTGGTTAAGTTATAATATGCATTGTATAATTGGTATCCTAGGTGAATGAAAATGTTTTTATCACTATCTATGTTCCTTGATGTTACCACATTTTTATAACTCCTTGTTGTTACCATGATTTTATAACTCGTTGTTACCACAATTATAATTCCTTGCATTCTGCGTTTTGCTTTGAATTATAACTCCGCGTCCCTACTATTGCCATGGTTCATCACCATGAATTTAATACTCAGACTTTTTATTCCCACGATTTGACTGTCACGGATTTTTTAATTACACAGGTATTTACTAGACTTAATGCCCACGATTTGTTGCTCCCAACCATTTGCTGAGTGGCTGTAATGCCCATGATTTTTTCTTGAAAACGTTGACTCTGTTTCTATATAAATCACCCACGAATTTAGCCCTTTTAAATCATAAATTCACTTGTTGGAATGACCACAATTTTGGTAAATAAGAATTGACTGTGTGCATGTTGACTTCACCCATGAATTTATCCTTTTAAATAATCAACTCACTTGCCAGAATGACCACGATTGGGTAAATAAAAATTGACTGTGTGCATGTTGAATTTGCCCACTTTTTTTTTTCTACTCAATTCATAACTGACTTGTAGTAATGACCATGATTTTGCCTTCAAAATATGACTGCGCTTTCCCTTGAGTGATGGACTACGTGTTGGAAAATGCTTAACAGGTAGTGTATGCTTGTCATTGATGGAAAGTACAACAGTGAAGATGGCAGGATCAGAGTGTGCATCGTTGGACAAACAGGAACAACGTAGGCTCAGGAGGAATTAGCGCAGAGTCAAAATTCTTCCAAGTAAGAAGGATGTGTAAGCTTGGAGGAGAAGCGTCGTTGATCGTTGGATCCCATCCAAAATTCCCAACAGCATGAGGGCCGTCAGATCTGAATAACGACAAGAAGAGCGCACGCTGAAGAGGAGGATAGATCTCAGGTGTTAGATCTAAGCGCAGGATCCGACCACCGTTGGATCGAGGAAAACCTGCATGGTGTTTAAAGTGCAAGGATAAAAGGGGCTCACAAAATCTCGAAAGCAGGAGGATCGTCCATCTCAAGGGGTTATGTGGACCATTGATCCGACTCACTGTCGGGGTTTTGAGGATCGCGAGTTGAAGAGGTCAAAGAATAATAACCACAGGACTCACGAAATCGCAATATGCGATACCCCGATATAATCTCGACCGTTGGATCGAGGACAAATATGGACCGTTGATCCCATTCCATTTCGGAGTTTGGGAAATTGAGAGATGGAGAAGTCAGAGACTCTCAACATTAGGAGTCCTGAAGTGCCGAAACAAGACACGTCAGCAAACCTAAGAACATGTGGCACAACCAGGCAATGACAAGTGTCAAGCTGATTCAACACTTCAGGCACATGTAAGTCACGAACCAGAGTGACACGTGGCAGTATTCAACACGTGTCAATCCACATGTGACGTCAGCAAATATACACCACTTTGGAGTTTTGGGGATCGCAACATGGAGAGGCAAGTAAAACATTGCAAAAGAAATGCCGAAATCGCGATATGCGATATCGCGACGTATTTGCAACCGTCAGATCAAGAAGTGATCTGGACCATTGATCTGACTTCTGCATGGGGTTTCATGGATCAGGATTTGGAAGTGATAAGAACGGTCACCATGGGAATGTCAAAATCGTGATATGCGAAATTGTGAAATGATCTGAGCCGTCAGACCAAGCGTTAATCGGGACCGTTGATCCCACGTCGTTTCGGGGTATCGGGGATCACGACTGGGAGAGTCGAGATGCCTCATCTCCAGACTCGCGAAAGCGCCTTATGCATAAGGAAGTGGTCACAACCCTTTGTCACATCAGTGAGAGATGGACAGATGTCAGAAGACAAGGAGGAGCCGAGCCTTTT